>WNWK01008748.1:0-82175 GCA_009830355.1 Cherax destructor
ATGGTTTACGGAGGAAGAATTCTTTCCACTTCCCCATGGACAATAGAGGAAATAAAGAAGAACAAGAGCTATTAAGAAAAGAAGAAAAACATAGATGTGTGTATGTATATATATGCATGTGCATGCCTGTGTAGTGTAACCTACATGTAAGTAGAAGTAGCTAGATATACCTGTTATCCAGCGTGTTTATGAGACAGAAAAAGACACCAGCAATCCTACCATCATGTAAAACAATTACAGGTTTCCGTTATACACTCACTTGGCAGGACGGTAGTACTTCCTGGGCGGTTGCTGTCTACCAACCTACTACCTAGTTATTCTCAAATGCCTGCTATATATATTTACATCCTCTCCCCCAGGTGAATCTATTTGTGACCTGATAAAGCCCACTGTATGGGTGAAACGTCGTCAATAAAGGATCACATTGTAGCTACTTGTGTCTTTATTCATTCTATCAGTATTTGAACCATTTATCTTCAAGGGTGAATATGTTGCAGTTCAGACGGCCATATGAACTGTGATGTCATCACATTCAAGCAAGACAGCAATTAAATGAATGATGAATGTGTTTCCTCTTTCTTTGGGGGCACCCTACCTTGGTTGAAGACAACATATATAATGTACAGCATTACTGAACTACTGTATTGCAATAAATTTTATTAGAGTGAAAATTAAATGCTACTTACAAAATTTAAGAATGAAGTCAACATATTCCAACACAAGAGGATCATCTGGACACATCTCAGAAATTTTCTGTAAAAAAAATTATTGCTGAGGATAAAGAAAGAAATAGTAAACTGACACATATACCAAGAGTAGTGTACACTTTTGTAGTGGTAAAAAATATATATTCATCAATCTTAGAATTAGTTTACAATGTACAATTCTGCCCTCAAGGCTCTCATTATTTAGTTTAAAATTTTGATATAATGGACAAAATGTGTTATATGGACAGTCTGGAAACAACAGACAATATCCCTTTATTCAGAATTATCTGTTATTTTTATGATCATCTGGGTCAACTGATTTTAGACTTAATGGACAAATTCCACAAGTCAGCTGGATGTTCATGTCCTAAAACTCAAAAACTCCTTTACCCCACCTCCCCTTTCCTCCAACCATTCCTAGGATGAACCCAACATGTACCTTCCACCCTCTTCATCATTCTATCTTCCCCACCACACACACAACCACACACAACACAAAACACATAAAACAAATGCACACAACACACACAAAACACAAACACAAGAAACACAAAAACAATCATGCATGCACACACTTACACATGCATATGCATACACACACACAGTGTATAATTACCTGAAGAACTGTCATCAGACTTTCAATATCATCTGGATCTTTGTTTATAAAAAAATAATATGACAACCGCAGAGCAGATAACTGACCACTATTCTTTAACAAGTGTGCTTTGAGTGTTTTAAGTGCTCTTTCAATCCATAGAGATCATATTCAAGCTCCAGGAAGCTTTCCATCAGCCATTCACACTGAAAATTAAAAAAAAAATCTGTAAGATTAAATCACATGGAAAATTTATTTATTTATATTATTATAACATGTGAGTGAGAACTACATTATTATAACATGTGAGTGAGAACTACATTATTATAACATGTGAGTGAGAACTACATTATTATAACATGTGAGTGAGAACTACATTATTATAACATGTGAGTGAGACCTACATTATTATAACATGTGAGTGAGACCTACATTATTATAACATGTGAGTGAGAACTACATTATTATAACATGTGAGTGAGAGTTACATTATTATAACATGTGAGTGAGAACTACATTATTATAACATGAGTGAGAGTTACATTATTATAACATGTGAGTGAGAACTACATTATTATAACATGTGAGTGAGAACTACATTATTATAACATGTGAGTGAGAACTACATTATTATAACATGTGAGTGAGAGTTTTAGGTAGTAGGTTGGTAGACAGCAACCGCCCAGGGAGGTACTACCGTCCTGCCAAGTGAGTGTAAAACGAAAGCCTGTATTTGTTTTACATGATGGTAGGATTGCTGGCGTCTTTTTTCTGTCTCATAAACATGCAAGATTTCAGGTATGTCTTGTTACTTCTACTTACACTTATGTCACACTACACATTCATGTACAAGCATATGTATATACACACACCCCTCTGGGTTTTCTTCTATTTTCTTACTAGTTCTTGTTCTTATTTCCTCTTATCTCCATGGGGAAGTGGAACAGAATTCTTCCTCCATAAGCCATGCGTGTCGAAGAGGCACTAACATGCTGGGAACAAGGGGCTAGTAACCCTTCTCCTGTATATATTACTATATGTAAAATGGGAAACTTTCGTTTTCATTTTGGGCCACCCATCGGTGGGAAACGGCCGACGTGTTGAAAGAAAGAAAGAAGAGGAGTTACATTATTATAACATTGAGTGAGACCTACATTATTATAACATGTGAGTGAGAACTACATTATTATAACATGTGAGTGAGACCTACATTATTATAACATGTGAGTGAGAACTACATTATTATAACATGAGTGAGAACTACATTATTATAACATGTGAGTGAGAACTACATTATTATAACATGTGAGTGAGAGTTACATTATTATAACATGTGAGTGAGAGTTACATTATTATAACATGTGAGTGAGAGTTACATTATTATAACGTGTGAGTGAGAACTACATTATTATAACATTGAGTGAGAGTTACATTATTATAACATGTGAGTGAGAAATTACATTATTATAACATGTGAGTGAGAACTACATTATTATAACGTGTGAGTGAGAACTACATTATTATAACGTGTGAGTGAGAACTACATTATTATAACATGTGAGGAGGGTTTCATTATTATAACATGTGAGTATGAGCTTTCATTATTATAACATGTGAGTGAGAGCTACATTATTATAACATGTGAGTGAGAACTACATTATTATAAGTGTGAGTGAGAGTTACATTATTATAACATGTGAGTGAGACTACATTATTATAACGTGTGAGTGAGTTACATTATTATAACATGTGAGTGAGAGTTACATTATTATAACATGTGAGTGAGACCTACATTATTATAACATGTGAGTGAGAGTTACATTATTATAACGTGTGAGTGAGAACTACATTATTATAACATGTAGTGAGAACTACATTATTATAACATGTATGAGAACTACATTATTATAACATGTGAGTGAGAGTTACATTATTATAAGATGTGATAGACTATTATTATAAGATGTGAGTGAGAACTACATTATTATAACATGTGAGTGAGAGTTACATTATTATAAGATGTGAGTGAGACCTACATTATTATAAGATGTGAGTGAGAACTACATTATTATAAGATGAGTGAGAACTACATTATTATAACGTGAGTGAGAACTACATTATTATAACGTGAGTGAAACTATATTATTATAACGTGAGTGAGAACTACATTATTATAACATGTGAGTGAGAACTACATTATTATAACGTGAGTGAGAACTACATTATTGTAACGTGAGTGAGAACTACATTATTGTAACGTGAGTGAGAACTACATTATTATAACATGTGAGTGAGAGCTACATTATTATGATGTGTGTGCATGTGTAGGCACATGCACGTGCACACACACACACATGTGCACACACAAATATTAATTTTAGACTTGAGCTGTTATCTGCAATACAAAAGAAAAACATATTAATACTGTAATATTAAAAGAAAGAACTGAACCTAGCTATAGCTTGCTCTCTCTCTCTATCATTTTTTTCTGTGGAATTTTTATAAGTATTTTATATATATCTTACAAGAACATAAAGAAAATTATAAAGTAGCATTATGTGTATTTATTGATAACTGGCAACAAAATTCATCTTAGAAAATTTGAAAACTTACAGGCTCTCTAAGATTTATAAGAGCATTTCTCATTTAGTATATGATTGTTTAGCGAGAATGTGACTCTTGCTTCCATCAGATGACATCTCATTTCCAAACTTTCCACGCGTAATCTGTCCATCTGTTATATAAATAAAAATGTCTAACATCAGCTTATCATTTCTGGTAATGGAAACAAATACTTCCAATCAAAACAAAGCTTCATTAGGATTCATAATTATTAACAGAATAGGCACACATTAAATCTATGATAAAATACACACTAAAATAAAAATGTAAAAAAATAAGATTACACAAAAAATATTTATTTAAAGAACAGAAAAATTAACAAATCTTTTAAAAATATATGAATTAAAATATGAACTGCAAGGATCATTTGTGTAAGCATGGGTGTACACACTCAGGAGGAAAACAGCAGCAAAAATAAGAGAAAATTGATATTCACGAGGAAGGAGAAGCAGTGAAAAGTGTGGGAATCAGTGGTGATGTAGCAGACTAATTGCAGCTGAGAAGCCAAAAATATCACTGGCATTGCATGCGCAGGAAGCATAGTTATTATTGCTTTAACCCTTTCAGTGTAGCGACCTCTGCTCGCAAACTTGCTCCCAGGGGCGATATGAAATGATAGAGAATCTTTTTCTGAAAGTAATGAAACCAGAAAGTACGAAATTTGATGGAAAACTTACGGAATTATGCTCTTGCAAAGTTAGCAGTCTCAGCGATATTTATGCATCAGCAATTTCGCCCACTTTACGCCTATTTTGGCTAATTCCACTGTTCCAGTCCCCAAACTAATAGCTATTTTGCTAGTACAGTCATACCTCGGTTAATGATGGCGTTGGATAACGATAAATTCGGTTAGCGATACATTTTACGTCAAAATATTGACTCGGTTTACGATGATTGCTTCGGGTTTCATTATACGCCCGGACGCGTCCGCGTGGCGCCCAGCTATGCGGGCACTCCAGGGAGCGTCAGTGCTATTGTTTACAAGTGAGTGACCACCAACCATGCATTCATACCAGTATATTGTCATTATTCCACTGTTTTTAGTGATTGCAACTGCTAAATAAGCTACCATGGGTCCAAAGAAAGGTCCTAGTGCCAGCCCGTGATAAAGAGTGAAGCACTCATGCAGGGAGTGTAGCACTCATGCAGGGAGTGTAGCACTCATGCAGGGAGTGTAGCACTCATGCAGGGAGTGTAGCACTCATGCAGGGGTGAGCACTCATGCAGGGAGTGTAGCACTCATGCAGGGAGTGTAGCACTCATGCAGGAGTGTAGCACTCATGGGGAGTGTAGCACTCATGCAGGGAGTGTAGCACTCATGCAGGGAGTGTAGCACTCATGCAGGGAGTGTAGCACTCATGCAGGGAGTGTAGCACTCATGCAGGGAGTGTAGCACTCATGCAGGGAGTGTAGCACTCATGCAGGGAGTGTAGCACTCATGCAGGGAGTGTAGCACTCATGCAGGGAGTGTAGCACTCATGCAGGGAGTGTAGCACTCATGCAGGAGTGAGCACTCAGGTGTAGCAGGGAGTGTAGCACTCATGCAGGGAGTGTAGCACTCATGCAGGGAGTGTAGCACTCATGCAGGAGTGTAGCACTCATGCAGGGAGTGTAGCACTCATGCAGGGAGTGTAGCACTCATGCAGGGAGTGTAGCACTCATGCAGGGAGTGTGCACTCATGCAGGGAGTGTAGCACTCATGCAGGGAGTGTGCACTCATGCAGGGTGTAGCACTCATGCAGGAGTGTAGCACTCATGCAGGAGTGTAGCACTCATGCAGGGAGTGAGCACTCATGCAGGGAGTGTAGCACTCATGCAGGGAGTGTAGCACTCATGCAGGGAGTGTAGCACTCATGCAGGGAGTGTAGCACTCATGCAGGAGTGTAGCACTCATGCAGGGAGTGTAGCACTCATGCAGGGAGTGTAGCACTCATGCGGGAGTCTAGCACTCATGCAGGGAGTGTAGCACTCATGCAGGAGTGTAGCACTCATGCAGGGAGTGTAGCACCATGCAGGGAGTGTAGCACTCATGCAGGGAGTGTAGCACTCATGCAGGGAGTGTAGCACTCATGCAGGGAGTAGCACTCATGCAGGGAGTGTAGCACTCATGCAGGGAGTGTAGCACCATGCAGGGAGTGTAGCACTCATGCAGGGAGTGTAGCACCATGCAGGGAGTGTAGCACTCATGCAGGGAGTGTAGCACTCATGCAGGGAGTGTAGCACCATGCAGGGAGTGTAGCACTCATGCAGGGAGTGTAGCACCCATCAGGGAGTGTAGCACTCATGCAGGGAGTGTAGCACTCATGCAGGAGTGTAGCACTCATGCAGGGAGGTAGCACTCATGCAGGGAGTGTGCACTGCGGGAGTGTAGCACCATGCAGGGAGTGTAGCACCATGCGGGGAGTGTAGCACTCATGCAGGGAGTGTAGCACTCATGCAGGGAGTGTAGCACTCATGCAGGGAGTGTAGCCCCTCATGCAGGGGTGTAGCACTCATGCAGGAGTGTAGCACTCATGCAGGGAGTGTAGCACTCATGCAGGTAGTGTAGCACTCATGCAGGGAGTGTAGCACTATGCAGGGAGTGTAGCACCATGCAGGAGTGTAGCACCATGCAGGGAGTGTAGCACCTCATGCAGGGAGTGTAGCACCATGCAGGGAGTGTAGCACTCTCAGGGAGTGTAGCACCTCATGCAGGGAGTGTAGCACTCATGCAGGGAGTGTAGCGCCATGCAGGGAGTGTAGCACTCATGCAGGAGTGTAGCACTCATGCAGGGTGTCATGCAGGGAGTGTAGCACTCATGCAGGGAGTGTAGCACCTCATGCAGGGAGTGTAGCACTCATGCAGGGAGTGTAGCACTCATGCAGGGAGTGTAGCACTCATGCAGGGAGTGATGCGAGGCACTCATGCAGGGAGTGTAGCATCATGCAGAGGAGTGAGCATCATGCAGGGAGTGTAGCATTCATGCAGGAGTGTAGCATCTCATGCAGGGGTGTAGCATTCATGCAGGGAGTGTAGCATTCATGCAGGAGTGTAGCATTCATGCGGGGAGGAGCATTCATGCAGGGAGTGTAGCATTCATGCAGGAGTGCAGCATTCATGCAGGAGTGTAGCATTCATGCAGGGAGTGTAGCATTCATGCAGGGAGTGTAGCATCATGCAGGGTAGCATCGAGGAGTGAGCATTCATGCAGGAGTGTAGCATTCATGAGGGAGTGTAGCATTCATGCGGGGAGTGCAGCATCCATGCAGGGAGTGTAGCATTCATGCAGGGAGTGTAGCATTCATGCAGGGAGTGTAGCATTCATGCAGGGAGTGTAGCATCTCATGCAGGGAGTGTAGCATTCATGCAGGGAGTGTAGCATCATGCAGGGAGTGTAGCATTCATGCAGGGAGTGTAGCATTCATGCAGGGAGTGTAGCATCATGCAGGGGGAGTGTAGCATTCATGCAGGGAGTGTAGCATTCATCAGGAGTGTAGCATTCATGCAGGAGTGTAGCATTCATGCGGGGAGTGTAGCATCATGCGGGGAGTGTAGCATTCATGCAGGGAGTGTAGCAGGCATGCAGGGAGTGTAGCATCTCAGGAGTGCAGGGATGGAGTGCATCACATGCAGGAGTGTAGCATTCATGCAGGGGAGGTAGCATTCATGCAGGAGTGTAGCATTCATGCAGGGAGTATAGCATTCATGCAGGAGTGTAGCATTCATGCAGGAGTGTAGCATTCATGCAGGGAGTGTAGCATTCATGCAGGGTGTAGCAGGCATGCAGGGAGTGTAGCATTCATGCAGGGAGTGTAGCATTCATGCAGGGAGTGTAGCATTCATGCAGGGAGTGTAGCATTCATGCAGGGAGTGTAGCATTCATGCAGGGAGTGTAGCATTCATGCAGGGAGTGTAGCATTCATGCAGGGAGTGTAGCAGGCATGCAGAGAGTGTAGCATTAATGCAGGGAGTGTGGCATTAAAAGAAAAAGGCCAGTAACCCCAGAAAAGAACTTGCCACCTGCAGTGTTAATGGAAGGGGATTCCCCTTCCAAACATTAGCATAGTACTATACTCCATCCTTTACCCTCCTCCCATCCTCCACACATCAACAACTCTTCAATAAATGTAAGTGACATGTTATTGTACTATATTTACAAGTAATTTCTTTAATGTTCATTAAATTGTGTATTATTTAATGTCAAAAGTTCTAAAAATATTTTATTTTACTACTTTGGAAGTCTGGAACGGATTAATTTTATTTCCATTATTTCTTATGGGGAAAATTGATTCGGTTAACGATTGATTCGGTTACAGATACGCCCTCCTGACGGATTAATATCGTTAACCGAGGTATGACTGTATTCCTTCTATACTATCGAATGAGTACAAGAAACCGCCCATTTACCTATTTCGACTATCCAATAAAGTGATCAGAAATCGGTAATTTGGCCAATTTCACACAAAATTCAACAATTGCTATTTTGAAAACAGGGTCCAGAATAAACAATCCTGGCACTAAATAAACATTTCCTCTGTTCCTCGGTCTAGTCTCCAGGCTCTTCTTATATTACGCTTGCTTTTCATTTTGAATTTTTATTCACACAAAATCGAAAATTTACTTTTATGCAGACTACTGCATTATTGTATTAATTGTATAAATAATGTCAGTGCATTTCTAAATGTGTATTAGACTGGCCAGTCTACTTTGAGCTCAATTTCAAGCTATTTTCAGTCCTGAAACTAATCAAAATCATCTCTATTTCTGTAATATATCTTCCATTCCATCAAATGAGACCAAGAAATCATGAATACAACCATAAAAACCATATGAAAATACACCACAAATTTGCTGTTTTAAACCAAAAACAATGTTACATTTTTTTCTCATTATGAACTGTGTGCTGCAGTATTTTTTTATGTGATGCACACTTACCGAATAGACCCATTCTCTCATATCTAGGCCCAATTTTTGCGCTCACAGCTTATCTGAGTGAGCTGAGCTTATGGCGTCATACTACGGGATCAACACTGGTTTCAAAGCCAAGATACAATGGGACCGACAATGAAAGGGTTAACAGAGACTTGATTCAACCTGAAAGATGGAGAAATGCCTTCTGAATGCTATATACAAGGCTATAAATTATTCCACATCGACAGGGTGTGGCGATGCATGTCAGAGATGGTTTAAAATGTTGCATTAGACAAGATATGTATAAGTGAAAGCAATGGACATTGAACCGTTTGTCTACAGTTTTTTGAGACGTGAAAAACGAATTTTGCATGTGATTTACAGGCCCCCAACCTTGATAGGGAACACAGTAACCTACTGGATGAAATTATAAGGCATCTAGAAATGAAAATGTTTGACAGGAAATCCTGAGTCTAGTGACTCAAGATTTTCTGAACCATTTATCTACATTTTCTTTCTTTTTGGGTCACCCTGCCTTGGTGGGAGACAGCCGACGTGTTAAAAAAAAAAATACCAGGGATCATACAGTGCTTTGAGAAAGATGCAATTCAGCTTAATCCAAGGAAGGGGAGAGTAGCTTTAAATTCTTGGATTAAAAGCCCTTCACCACCATCATTCTTAATTAATAAATGGAATACTATATACCCTTGTACAAGTCGAGATTTTAAGACCAAATTTTTAAGCAAAAAGTCAGGTGCTGACCTATTCATGGATACTACTTTTGAAAGGATAAAATTCTAACATAGTGAGGGCCTACCACACACTAGATTCTTATTCCTTTGGTGCAGCATCATAGTATATACTGTATCACACTCAGTAACCATACTCCACCTTAAATATACAAATAAACATGATAATATCCAGACCTCTTGCCTCACTTTGTCCCAACACAGAATAGAGAAGCACTACAGTAGACCTACTAACACATAGTAGGCAAGACTTGAAAATCAAAATGGTATACAATACCAACATACCGATAAGTAAGAAACATGTGCAACAGTTAGGTATCTTTACTCCGAAATGTTTTGCCTACACAGTATGCTTCTTCAGTCGAGTCCGGCATTTTTCTTTTTTAATTACCTAAGATTTTAATTTCAATGATCAAGGGAGGGAGGGAGGGGAGAGGAGTCAGAGAAGCATGAAGGGAGGGAGGGAAGCAGGCAGAAAGGGAGAGAGGCAAAAAAGGGAGAGGGAGGGAGGGAGGTAGAAAGGGAGAGAGGGAGGAAGGAAAGAATGGAAGCAAGCCTTGTCTTGCCTGCCCTGTTCTGCCTTGCCCTATCCTGCCTGTTCTGCCTGCCTTGGTCTGCTTTTGTTCACTGAACATAAAACCTTGGGTAGCTTTAAAAATAGGTTGGACAAATGAAAGATAAAGGTTGGATTTGAGTAAAACTTGCCTAGCATGGCCAATAGGCCTACTACAGTGCTCATTTATATTTTAGGTAAAAGGACACATGCAACTAATGTGAAATTATATTGTGGAAATGTTTTGCTCTCCCAAAGCTTTGTCAAGCCATTACAAACAATACCACCTAATAAGCCTGACGTCACTATTATGCAAATTGTTAAGAGTCAATTATAGCCATTATAATACTAAGTCTCCTTAATGAGCATAATTTGATTAATGAGTCTCAACATGGTTTCATTACAGGGCATTTCTGCCTGGCAAATTTGCTGACTAGGGACATCGAGAATGGTAACTTGTCATTGGAGTCTTCAAGCATAATCTGGATACCTCGTTCAACTGTGTTGAGCATTCATTGAAGATTACACACACAAAAATGTTTGTGAATTATTATGGGGATGTCATCCACATAACATAACCATGTGACATTGGTGGAATTGATGTTGGCAAAAAGTTCAGCTTCTAGGTGTTCCATATACAAGTTAGCTAAGATGGCCCTGAAGGAAAAGCCCATTCCTAGCCTGTTGTTGAAAGAAAAGCAGTTGAAGTTAATGCAGGGTTCAATCACATCAATGAAATCTTGGGGAGGTAGTGGAAGATTAAGGTCCTGATTGACTTTACATCAGAGAAGGTCAATGGCTTGTGGTGGGTACCTTAGTGAAGAGGAAAGTGACATCCAAACAACTTAATTTCTTCTTTCAGACAAAGAGGTCTCTGAATGCTTCAGATGAATGCTCCTGGAGAGTGAAACATTGCCACGATAAAATGTCCCATTAGTTGAATGTGTCCTTGTACCTGACATTTTTTTTTTCAACAAGTCGGCCGTCTCCCACCGAGGCAGGGTGACCAAAAAGAAAGAAAATCCCCAAAAAGAAAATACTTTCATCATCACTCATACATAATCACTGTCTTTGCCGAGGCGCTCAGATACGACAGCTGAGAATAAAAGGATTTCTGTTACTGATCTCACAACCTGGCTGCTACAACTCTTTTTTTTTTTTTTTAGTTCATCAATTGTCACATTTTCACCCTTCCCCCCCCCCAATCACCAAGTTTTGGCTAGAATATAATTTGAATTAGAACCATTTGACACTTTTAAAGTTCATCAAACACTAGAGAAGACTTATCCACAAGATACAGTGGACCCCCAGTTAATGGCCTGCTCCAAACATTAACAATTATGTAAGTGAATTTTTTTAAGTGCTTTTGTAAGTGTATGTTTGGGGGTCCAAAAAGGACTAATTTACATTATTCCTTATGCTAATAAAGTCATTCGGTAACGGCACTTGAACAGCATTCTGGAACGAATTATGGCCGTTAACCGGGGGTCCACTGTATTTACAGTGGTCCCCTGCCTAATGAGCAAAATTCATTCCAGAAGCCTGCTCAAGTGCCATTACCGAACGAATTTACTTCCTTAAGAAATAATGTCACGTAGGTTAGTCTATTTCAGACCCCCAAAAATACACTTCCACAAGCACTTACAATGTTATACTTACATAATTGTACGATTTCCGGGGTGCTCGTTAGGCGGGGGACCACTGTATATGAAAATTAAGTATTTTTCGACCTATACATGGAGTCAGGTTATACTTAGACATATCCGGTAAATGGCTACTGTATGAATATTTTTACTTTATTTCGACCAACATGGGTTTTACAAACCTTTGTCAGATGTCTGTGAACTTGAAACCTCATTATCCTGTAATGTAACAACAGATGCTGCATCACTTCGGTACTGGCCATTCTTCCAGCGATAATAGAGAACTTGGCCAAAATAACCTTCTGAAAGTGCTTTTAGCCGTTTCTGGTCAGGATCTTTTAAGGTTCTTGCCCAATTTTTCTGCCTACAATACTCCTCCAGCATCTGTGATAAATATTGAACTTAACAATACAGTATACTTCAAAAAGCATGTACATATTAAAGTTTGCATGTGTGTATCAAAGTGAAAGCATTTGTGTGCAAATATTTATCAATTTCTTCTTATACAGTCAGTGGCCAGGCTTCAAACACCTTTTATTGTACAGCAATAAAGGAATGGAACAGACTGCTTGCACGTGTTAAAGCCAGTCATAGCATAAGCCAGTTCAAGAAGAGAGCCAAAAGATACCTAATGAATGTAGCGACAGAAAGGGAGGAGAATGATTTTTTATTTTTTTAACTAACACACATGTAAATGTAAATAACTCTTTTTACCTTATTCCTAGTATACATATATCCTTTATAATATAATAACATATATATCCTACAATGTATAATATTAAGGTACTAAAAGGACCCCAATGGAAATAAGTCACTCTGTCTGACTTTTTGGGTTATCCTAGGTTCTCTACACATATGCTGCTATGTATGATAATCTATGTAAATGTATTTGTGTATACCTGAATAAACTTACTTACTTACCCCCGGTTTACGTACTGCTCCAAACTCGAACAATTATGTAAGTGTATTTTTGTAAGTACTTTTGTAAATGTATTTTTGGGGGTCTAAAAGGACTAATCTAATTTACATTATTCCTTATGGGAACAAATTTGTTTGGCAACAGCACTTGAACAGCATTCTGGAACGAATTAATTACGTAAACCGGGGGTCCACTGTATTAGTAATTCATACAGGAGAAGGGATTACTAGCTCATTGCTCCCAGTATTTTAGTCACCTCTTATGTCAGGCATGGCTTACAGAAGGATTCTTTTCCACTTCCCCATGGAGATGAAAGGAAATAAATAAGAACAAGAACTATTAAGAAAATACAGTGGACCCCCGGTTTACGTACTGCTCCAAACTCAAACAATTATGTAAGTGTATTTTTGTAAGTGCTTTTGTAAGTGTATTTTTGGGGGGTCTAAAAGGACTAATCTAATTTACATTATTCCTTATGGGAACAAATTCGTTTGGTAACGGCACTTGAACAGCATTCTGGAACGAATTAATTACGTAAACCGGGGGTCCACTGTAGAAGAAACCTCAGATGGGTGTGTATACATATACATACAGTGGACCCCCGAGTAACGGTCTGTCTGAATAACGTTTTTTTCGTGTAAAGGTTGCCTTTTTCGGTCAATATTTTTCTCATGTAGCGGTCCATACCAGACCTGTTCGCCTGCCAGCGCTTGCGCGCCTCACCGCGCAGGACGCCAGTCTAGCGTTGTTTACACTTGAGTGAACAATACCCAGTGCGCTCTTTCAAACATTCACAATACATTTGTTGTGTTTATTGGTGGTTTAGTGATTGTCACTATGAAATAAGTCACCATGGGTCCAAAGAAGCTTCCTAGTGGCACCCCTGTGGTAAAGAGAGTGAGGAACACCATCGAACTGAAGAAAGAGATTGTAAAAAAATATGAGAGTGGTGTACGTGTGAGGGAGCTTGCCAGGATGTACAACAAAAACCAATCTACTATCACCTCTATCCTGGCAATGAGAAAAGAAATCAAGGAAGCTAATGTTGCAAAAGGTGTTGATTTTTTTTTTTCAACAAGTCGGCCGTCTCCCACCGAGGCAGGGTGACCCAAAAAGAAAGTACTTTCATCATCATTCAACACTTTCACCACACTCATACATAATCACTGTCTTTGCAGAGGCGCTCAGATACGACAGCTGAGAATAGTCCCTCCCAGCTGTCACCATCCCAGACCCCTCCTTTAAAGTGCAGGCATTGTACTTCCCATTTCCAGGACTCAAGTCCAACTAAATCAATTAACTGGTTTCCCTGAATCCCTTCACAAAATGTTACCCTGCTCACACTCCAACAGATCGTCATGTCCCAAAAACCATTCGTCTCCATTCACTCCTATCTAACATGCTCACACATGCTTGCTGGAAGTCCAAGCCCCTCGCCCACAAAACCTCCTTTGCCCCCTCCCTCCAACCTTTTCTAGGACGACCCCTACCCCGCCTTCCTTCCCCTACAGATTTATACGCTCTCCAAGTCATTCTCAAGATCCATTCTCTCTAAATGACCAAACCACCTCAACAACCCCTCTTCAGCCCTCTGACAAATACTTTTAGTAACTCCACACCTTCTCCTAATTTCCACATTCCGAATTTTCTGCATAATATTTACACCACACATTGCCCTTAAACAGGACATCTCCACTGCCTCCAGCCTCCTCCTGCTGCAGCATTTGCAACCCATGCTTCACACCCATATAAGAGTGTTGGTACCACTATACTTTCGTACATTCCCTTCTTTGCCTCTATGGATAACGTTTTTTGTCTCCACAGATACCTCAACGCACCACTCACCTTTTTTCCTTCATCAATTCTATGGTTAACCTCATCCTTCATAAAACCATCCGCTGACACGTCAACTCCCAAATATCTGAAAACATTTACGTCTTCCATAATCCCTCTCTCCAATGTGATATCCAATTTTTCTTTATTTAAATCGTTTGATACCCTCATCACCTTACTCTTATCTATGTTCACGAAAAATAGATCGAAAACAGTGGATGAGGTTGAGAAGTTATTGGGGGTGTGGATCAATGAAAAACAGATAGCGGGTGATAGTATTTCCACGGCGATAATTTGTGAAAAGGCAAGGCAGTTGCACGCAGATCTTGTCAAGACAATGCCTGGAACCAGTGCTGATGGGAGTGATTTTAAAGCCAGCAGAGGCTGATTTGAGAGGTTTAAGAAACGTAGTGGCATACACAGTGTTGTGAGGCATGGTGAAGCAGCCAGCTCAGACAAACGTGCAGCTGAAAAGTTTGTGAGTGAATTTAAGAGGTTCGTAGACAGTGAAAAATTCAAACCCCAACAAGTGTTTAATTGTGATGAAACAGGCCTGTTTTGGAAGAAAATGCCAAAGAGGACCTTCATTACTCAGGAGGAAAAGGCACTGCCAGGACACAAGCCTATGAAAGACAGGCTGACTCTCATGATTTGTGCTAATGCCAGTGGTGATTTTAAAGTGAAGCCTTTACTGGTGTATCACGCAGAAAATCCCAGAGCCTTCAAGAAACACAATGTTAACAGGAATAATTTGTGTGCGCATTGGAAGGCTAACACCAAGGCATGGGTCACTAAGGACATTTTCGTGGAATGGCTGACTGGAGTGTTTGGCCCTAGTGTGAAAAAATACCTCCTGGAAAAGAAATTGGGACTCAAGTGCCTCCTGGTACTGGACAATGCTCCTGCTCATCCTCACAACTTGCAAGACTATTTGTCTGACAACATCAGTTTCATCACAGTGAAGTTCTTGCCTCCTAACACCACTCCTCTCATCCAGCCCATGGACCAGCAGGTCATTGCAAACTTCAAGAAACTGTACACCAAAGCAGTGTTTCAGAAGTGCTCTGATGTGATCTCAGACACTGCATTGACGATAAGAGAGTTCTGGAAAGATCACTTCCATATCGTCCACTGCATAGGCCTTATAGGTAAGGCTTGGGAGGGAGTGACTTCCAGGACTTTGAACTCCGCTTGGAGACCACTGTGGCCGGATTGTGTTGAAAAGAGGGATTTTGAAGGATTTGAGGCTGACCCTGTGCCTGTTGTGGAAGATACTGTGGCATTGGGGAACAGCCTGGGGTTGGAGTTGAGTGGTGAGGATGTGGAAGAGTTGGTGGAGGACCACAGGGTGGAGCTAACAACTGAAGAGCTGCAACAGCTGGAACTGGAAAAGCATAAGACCAGAGTTGAGGTTATTGATTCACAGGGCGAGGAAGAGGGAGTGAAGGAGGTGCCTTCTTCAGTGCTTAAGGACATGTGTACAAAGTGGAATGAGTTGCAGACATTTGTTGAAAAACACCACCCTGAGCAAGCTGAAATGAGCCATCTGTGCGACAAGTTCAGTGACAGAGCCATGTTGCACTTCAGGAAAATGTTAAAGAGGCGCCAGAAACAGAGGACTCTGGACAGTTATTTTCTGCGACAGGGTTCTAGTGACTCTCAAGCTGGTCCTAGTGGGATTAAAAGACAAAGAAGGGAAGTAACCCCAGAGAGGGACTTGTTACCTGAAGTCCTTTTGGAGGGGGGATTCCCCTTTCAAACACTAACACCTCCCCCTGTCCTCTTCCCTATCTTCCAGATGCCAGCAACTCTCTTCAATAAAGGTAAGTAAATGTTATTTTAAATGTTTAATTATAAATTTAATATTATACTACTTTATATATACTATTTATAATTGTTTTGTGAATGTAAAAGTATAGTTAATCTTTACAAAATTAATTTTTTGTGAATATTTTTGGATGTCTGGAACGGATTAATTATATTTACATTATTTCTTATGGGAAATAAGGTTTCGGGTTTCAAATTTTTTGTGTTGAGGTCTAGCTCCTGGAACGGATTAAGACCGATAGTCGAGGGACCACTGTATGTGTACATGCCTGTGTAGTGTCATCTAAGTGTATATAGAAGTAGCAAGATATACTTGTTATCTTGCATGTTTATGAGACAAAAAAGAAAAAACACCAGCAATCCTACCACTGTGTAAAACAATTACAGGTTTCCATTTCACACTCATTTGCCAGGACGGTAGTGCCTCCCTGGGTGGTTGTCACCAAGGTTCTTTAACATAATTATAGATGGGGTTGTAAAAAAAAGTAAATGCTAGAGTGTTGGGGATAGGTGTGGGATTAAAAGATTAAGAATTTGATACAATGTAGTTGTTAGTTACTTTTTGCCAATAACAGAGATTGGATATCAGATTGGAAGGAGGGAGTATGGGGAAAGTGAATATGTTCACATATTTGGGAGTGGATTTGTCGGAGGATGGGTCTATGAAAGACAAGGTAAGCCATAAAATTTATGAGGATAAAAAGGTGGGTGGTGCACTGAGGCATCTGTGGAGACAAAGAACATTATCCATGAAGGTTAAAAGGGAAATGTATGAGAGTATAGTGGTACAAACACTCTTACATAGGTGTGAAGTGAGGAGGAGGTTGGAGGCAATGGAGATGTCTTGTCTGAGGGCAATGTGTGGTGCAAATGTTATGCAGAGAATTCTTAGTTTGGAGATTAGGAGGTGTGGGGTTACTAAAAGTATTATCCAGAGGGCTGAGGAGGGTGTATAAATATGTAACGGAAGGAAGGCGTGGTAGGGGGTCATCCTAGGAAAGGTTGAAGGAAAGGAGGTAAAGGAATTTTCTTTTTTTTTTTGCGAGAGGCTGGACATCCAGCAGGTGTGTGTTAACATGTTAGATAAAAGTGAAGGCAAATGGTTTCTGGGACTTGACGAACTGTTGGATTGTGAGCAAGGTAACATTTTGTGAAGGAATTCAGAGAAGCTGGTTAGCTAGACTTGAGTCCTGGAGGTGAGAAATAGTGGGCATTTTTCAACAATACATAGCCTGCACTCTGAAGGAGGGGTGGGGATACTTGCAGTTTGGAGGGAAATCTGAACTGTTGTACTGGTGCACCTCTGGCAAGGCAGTGATAAAGTGAATGATTGTGAAACTATTTCATCCTTTTCTGGTCACCCTGCCTCAGTGGGAGACAGCTGGTGTGTTAAAAATATTTTTATCAATATTAAGACATTTGTGGGCATGGATGTACCAATATGAATGTTTGTGTGAGCACATACACCAATGTAAAAGAATTTGTGGGCACGTATGTATTGCTGTGAGTCTTTGTGTGAACATAAGAAAATACAATAATAAAAGAGAATACTAATGCAATAACTATTCCACCTGGAAATAAATAAAAAGAAATGCATAACATAAATGGCATGGATGAAACATCATTGGAGTGGCAAAACAATGCTCTTGCACAATGTAAACAATCTGTATCCTTTAGATACTTTTGGGAAAGATTGAAGTAAAGTAGCACAGTGAACCCCTGGAGTTCGTCATTAATTCGTTCCAGAATGCTGCTCAAGTGTCGTTACCGAACGAATTTGTTCCCATAAGGAATAATGTAAATTAGATTAGTCATTTTAGACCCCTAAAAATACACTTACAAAAGCACTTACAAAAATACACTTACATAATTGTTCGAGTTTGGAGCATTACGAACTCCGGGGGTCCACTGTACTTCATTTACTTCCGATGTTGATGAAATGGGAGCATTTAGGGAAGTAATTTCGTGATGTGATATAAACTGCTTCTGTAAGAGATTATTTGGCAACACAGCCAAACCTCCATGGTCCCAACATCTCCAGTATTATGCACTGTAAGAGATTAGGATGAGCTCTGAACAAGAGATTTCAATAATCTGTTTTTAATTTAGCCAATAATGAATTAATTCTTCCAAGAAATAAGTCATTGTAAGATAAATTCTTCTAACCAATGTAAGAGTCAATTAAGCTATAATTAATGAATGTTACAAGCAATGTAAGAGTCAATTAAGTTGCAATTGATGAGGTATTTATAAATTGTAAGAGACAATTAAGCAACTATCAATGTATGTTTACAATATAAGAGACAACTTAACAATAACCCATAACCCACTGATAAACACTTGATCAATGTGACACAATGTCATGAAACATTGATGAATGTGACACAATGTCATGAAACATTGATGAATGTGACACAATGAAAAGAAACATTGATGAATGTGACACAATGCCATGAAACATTGATCGATGTGACACAATGCCATGAAACATTGATGAATGTGACACAATGCTATGAAACATTGATGAATGTAACACAATGCCATGAAACATTGATGAATGTGACACAATGCCATGAAACATTGATCACTGTGACACACTGCCATGAAACATTGATCAATGTGACACAATGCCATGAAACATTGATCAATGTGAGTGCCCTGAAACACTATACAGTATTGTACGTCATCTAATCACACACAAAAAAATGGGGCTTCAAATTATGTTGCTGAAGTGATTTAATAACACCTTGTGCACCAGTTTCACCTGTATGTTGGTAAGAAAAGAAATTAATGTACAACTTGGAAAATGAGTAATCCACTAGTGACTAACCCTTGTAGAACCTAGGATGAAAGACATGTCAAGGTAAATTCTACAATGACCCTAAAATTCAAAACAATTTCATTAATAAAAAAGGTCTACTTGTGTGGCACAGTGCAATCAAACTGAAAATACATACCTAAACTTTTTTAAATCAAATGTTTGCATGTATACCTAGTAACAACATGTTCAATACAAGTACAGTATCTCTGCTAGTACAACATGCATACAGTTATAGTACAGTCACCATTTGTGTTTTACAACAGTGACCATTAATATCCATTAGTTACAGATATATCTATATTTCCTAGATAGTAGGTCAGTAGACAGCAACGACCCAGGGAGGTACTACTATCCTGCCAAGTGAGTGTGAAATGGAAACCTGTAACTGTTTTACATGATGGTAGGATTGCTGGTGTCTTTTTTCTGTCTCATAAACACGTGGGGAAACAAGTATATCTTGCTACTTCTACTTACACTTAGGTTACACTACAGTGGACCCTCGCTATTCGAACACTCCAAAACTCACCCTCATTCCAAAATGCTATTCAAGTGCTGTTACCAAACAAATTTATTCTCATAAGGAATGATGTAATTAGATTAGTCCATTTCAGACCCCCAAAAATACACTTATAAAAGCACTTACAAAAATAAACTTACATAAAAGGGTGAGTTTTGGGGTGTTCGAATAGCGAGGGTCCACTGTATATACTTACACATCTATCTGGATTTTCTTCTTTATTTCCTCTTATCTCCATGGGGAAATGGAGATAAGAGGAAATAAGAGGAGCCATGAGTGTTGTAAGAGGCAACTAAAATGCTGGGAGCAAGGGGCTAGTAACCCCTTCACCTGTATAACTTACTAAATTTAAAAAGAAAAACTTTTGCTTTTCTTTTTTAGGTCACCCTGCCCCGGTGGAATATGGCCAGTTTGTTGGAAAAAAAACTATATTTGTATCCATGGCTCAGGGATCCTCTTAATAAAAATAATTATATCCTTCTCTAATTCAATATTATTATTTACTGTATAATAGTTATACATTCTCTTCAGTTATAAGGTGTTGGCTTTTAATAAATTTACATTTTAGGTATACAAAGACAATAGCAATATCTTTTAAAAATAAATAAATTTAAGGTATATTTGATTAAAGACTGTTCATCATCTCTGTAAAAAAAATTAAAGAGACTTACTTGCATTAAAACATCTACATCAGCATCGCTGGCCACTTCTAGATCCTGTGAGAGTGAATCAAGCACAACTTCGTATGTCATCATGTGCATGTTACAGATAATCCTTCGTAACCGATGCCTACGGCTCAGAGAGATGCCAGTTGCTTTTCGGGTTATAATGTCAGTCACCTGCCAAGAGAGTTACAATAAATCTTTGAGTATAAGTCAAACATGCTTGATGAAAGGTTGCTCAAATATTTATTAACAAATAAGTCAGTTTTTGTTTAGAGTTACAAGTTTTATTTTTTTATCATCACAGGAAACACATTCACCATACTGTTCAATCATGTTCAATATACAGCATCTACTTTACTGGGTCACCTTGCCTTGCTGGGAAACAGCTGATATGGTTAAAAAAAGAAAAAGAATAGACGTTTCAATCCGTCCTAGACCATTATCAAGTCACATTCTCCTATTGGTGACATGAGAGAAAAACAAATCAAATGGGATTTAAGTTGTTTAATAAGTAGCAACAGGTTGTAGAATGTGTCCAGTACAGTACCTAAATTCACTATTAGAATCCAATAAGCTTTATCAGAAGTAGAGCAACATGAATTTATAACAGAAAATACAACATTAAGGACTTGTATAGCATATAGATAAACTAGACTAAAGATAAAGTAGTGTGTATTATACGCACTGGAAATTTAAGAAATACAGTATGTATAATAAATTTATGCTGAAAACCATAAGCATATTTTTACACTTCTTACTATACAAATACACTGTGATTACAAATAGCTCAGCCAAACTTTATTATGCTAAACCCATGTGGGTTATACTATGCTGCAAGCATAACTTGAGGTTTTCAGATGGGAAATAAATATAATACATCAACTCTGCATGTCACATGCAAATATTATTGTTTGGTGTGTCAATACTGCATTGTAATGCTTTTTATCTGGGTACGACAGTCAGGAGCAAGTAATGATGTACAGTACTGAATGTGTTTTCCTCTTTAGACTACCTTACCATGGTGGAAAACCTGCATAAAATATTAAAAACATGGTCAAACTAAGTTTTCACACACATCAATAACAGGACAAATGCAACCAATTTTGAAAAGAAACATTTACATTACACACCTTCCAGAGGAAATCAAGAGGCACTTGATACAATCGGAGGATAATACAGGGTAATACCTGAAAAGCATCATCCCAACGATGTTCACACACTGCAGAGAAGAGTGAACCCATTGCCCACTTGAATATCAAATTGCCTGTTAAAAAGGGAACTAGTTATTATTCAAGATTATGTATATAAATATATTTGTACATGTGTGTGCGTGTGAGTTTTAAAGTTACACAAGTTTTTTTTCGCTTCAATTACACTACTTGAGGGTTTGTTCCACTATATTACCAAACCAGTGTTTTCCTATATCCTATCTAAATCTAAATTTTTCAACCTTGAACCAACTGCTGGAAGTCTTGATTACATATTTTTAGAATGTTATTTATAGCCTCTTTTTTTCAAATTCAAATTTTATTTTCTTGCAAGTTTACATTGAGATTATATAAAGTAATTACAATAATGAGTTGCAGTGCAAAGAGAGCCACTATCATGCCATGGCATTATGGGCAGATTAAATTTAATGGCTTACAGACTACTTAATATTACTAGAGAGATCAATCATAGATTGTTTAAGTTGTACATCTGTTTTTATTTATAGCAGACAGCAATTTTACTCAAATTAACAATGTGAGGATATAACATTGGGACAAGTTGAAAGTATTTTGCAGGTTGTTTATATCAATAGTAAATAATTAAATTATATTATATGGTAGAGTTAAGTACAGTGGACCCCCGAGTTACGAGCAAAATTCATTCCAGAAGGCTGCTCAAGTGCCATTACCGAACGAATTTTCTCCCTTAATAAATAATGTCAAGTAGGTTAGTCCATTTCAGACCCCCAAAAATACACTTACAAAAGCACTTACAATATTACACTTACATAATTGTACGATTTCCGAGGTGCTCGTAACTCGGGGGTCCACTGTATTGAGTACAGTGGACCCCCGAGTTTTGTAAAAACTTCATTCCAGAAGCCTGCTCAAGTGCTATTACCGAACGAATTTACTCCTTTAAGAAATAATGTCACGTAGGTTAGTCTATTTCGGACCCCCAAAAATACACTTCCACAAGCACTTATAATATTATACTTACATAATTGTACGATTTCCGGGGTTAACGAAACTCGGGGGTCCACTGTATTGAGATTTTAGTTTAGGGTGAGTATGTGGTTTTTGAGAAGAGTCTTAAAATTGATGTTCAGACCAGGTTACGTTAGTATTTACTGGGAATGAATTCCAAATTTTGGGGCCCTTTATGTGCAGAGAGTTTTTGCACAGTGTGATATGGACAAGGGGTACATCAAAAGGTGATCTGTGTCTAGTGTTATGGTTGTGCGTCCTGTTAAGGTTGGTGACGAGAAGTTTGAGTGGAGGGTTTACGTTTGAGTGTAGTATTCTATAAATGTAGTAGGCACAATAATAAGTATGGATGTTCTTGACGGTGAGTAGTTTTAGACTTTTGCATATACAGTGGTACCTCGAGTTACGATGGTCCCCAAAATCGCCCTTTTATGTAAGTTTATTTTTTTAAATGCTTTTGTAAGTATATTTTTGGGGGTGTAAAAGGACTAGTCTATTTTACATTATTCCTTATGGGGATAAATTCGTTTGGTAATGGCACTTGAACAGCATTCTCGAACGAAAAAATATCGTAACTCGAGGTACCACTGTAGATGGAGTATGTTGTCTGGAGTGGGAATTTGTTATCATTCTGACTGCAGCCTTTTGCTGGGTTGTTAGTGGTCTTAGGTGATTGAATGTTGCTGATCTCCATGCACAAATTCCATAGGTGAGATAAGGGCAGATGAGTGAATGATACAGTGCAAGGAGAGCTGAATGTGGAACATAGTACCGTATCTTTGATAGTATGCCTACTGTTTATGTACTTGTGTTTTCCATGTATACACCCCAGACATATCCTCCCCTAATTCTATGCCTTTCTAGAGTGCAGATTGAGTGAACCTCAGTTTATCCTAGTAGGAAAGATTTCTGATGTATGGGATAAACTTTACCCAATGAATTATAATTATTGTTTAACCCTTAAACTTTCATAGTACAGTGGTACCTCGAGTTACGAACTTAATTTGTTCCAGAAGGCTGTTTGAGTCCCGATACCGAACGAATTTGTTCCCATAAGGAATAATGAAAATTCGATTAATCCGTTTCAGAACCCCAAAAATACACTTACAAAAATATACTTACATAATTGTTCGAGTTGGGAGCTGCTCGTAACTCGAGGTACCATTGTATTCACTTTATTTATCTTTATGTACGTACATAATAATGCAGTACTTCTTACCATTTGTCAACTTATAAACGTTGTCATGCATTCTTTCCTTTCTTCATGAGGCGATCATGTAAGCCTAGAAAAGATATTTAAATATGAAATCAAAACAAGGTAAAAGTAAGAAGAGCAGAGCAATAATTAATAATAATAGTATAGTGCAGTAATAGTTGTAGTAGTACATGTAATTTTGGAAGATTTGCCTACATAATCTCAAATCTCCCACATGAAGGGTTTGTTTGGAAATGTCTCTATGTGGCTGGATGATTGGACACTTAAAATATAATGTTCTAGTATATGGCCCTGTCTCTGCCTCTCACACTATACATTTTATGTAACTGACATCTCCATACAAATAGTACTGCCAGAAATACTTATAGCCTAGTCTTAATCTAGCAATGATGTCTTATAATGTGAGCAATTTTATAAGCATGATTTAACTTCAGTTGCTTTACTCTGTCTTCAACATTCAGTATATCCAGTTGAATATAACACATGTCCAACAGTAGCTTCATTCATTAGGAGGTGCCTCTTAGCTCTCTTCTTCAATTGGTTCCATACATGTGAGATTCCTCAGCGACATTTCAATTCTCAGCTTCAAATGATATACGGTGGGATCTGCACATGTGTACTGAGGGTTGATGCCATATGTCTGTTTGTGCACACTGTAAAGGCTGGGTAAGAAGAAACACTTACTTTTTACACATATGCTGCTATGTGTGATAATCTATGTAACTGTATGTGTACCTGTACCTGAATTAACTTAATTATTTCTTCTAAGTTGCCTGGGATGATGCTTGTTTGTTGGGTTTATAAGAGCCACTGACAGCTTACGCCTCATCGAGCCCGACTTCCCGATGTTCGGGGAAGATTTGTTGCTCAAAGCTGGGCCATGAAAAAAAAGCGAACAATAGTTCCTTTGTAAATAGAAACAGGAAGTAGAAGTTTCCAATTAGATCAGGTGGACAACCTTGCCAAGTCCCAGCAGAACGGGATGCCCATACCCCCACCTAAGTTTAATGTATACCTACTGAGGCTCGCAGGACCCTTTGTCTAGCTCTTGTAATAATAATAATTTAATAATAATAATAATAATAATAATTTTTATTTGGACATGATACAAAGAATTACATTTGGTTATTGAGATTACATGAGGTGTACATGCCAAAAGCCCCTAGTATGCAGGGCATTTTGTCATATAATAATATCTTTATTTACTACAAGTACGTCTCTGTCTCTGCCTGTCTCTGCCTCTCACACTTTCCGGAGGTGGTCCGGTGGTCTGGTGGCTTGAGCTCTCGCTTCACACACGGAGGGCCCGGGTTCGATTCCCGGCGGGTGGAAACATTTCGACGTGTTTCCTTACACCTGTTGTCATGTTCACCTAGCAGCAAATAGGTACCTGGGTTGTTAGTCGACTGGTGTGGGTCGCATCCTGGGGGACAAGATTAAGGACCCCAATGGAAATAAGACAGACAGTCCTCGATGACGCACTGACTTTCTTGGGTTATCCTGGGTGGCTAACCCTCCGGGGTTAAAAATCCGAAGAAATCTTATTCTTACGTGTACATGGTATACAGGCCTAGCTGACATCAGTGACATACTACTATATAGAAAGTCCCTTTTTATGCTGAGCATTTCGGGCAGATTAGGTCAGTGTCCTAGGATGCGACTCACACCAGTCGACTAACACCCAGGTACCCATTTTACTGATGGGGAACATAGACAACAGGTGTAAAGAAACACGCCCAATGTTTCTGCCCTGGCTGGGAATCGAACCCAGGCCCTCGCCGTGTGAAGCGAGAGCTTTAGCCACCAGACTACTCTTGCTCTTCATGGTACTCTGCCTTAACCAAAAAAAATTGAAAGATTGACTACAAATCACCCTGAATAAAATGGTGAGATTCATCCTGGACCTGGGTCCAAGAGAGCATGTAGGTCAGGATGAAGTACAACAACTGGATATGCTGAATGTTGAAGACAGAGTAAAACAACTGAAGTTAAATCACGTTTATAAAATTGCTCACAAACAGTGTCCAGAATATCTTGCTACCAAGTTTGTAAAGGCTGGGAACCAAAGCAATTATAGTACTAGGGGGAGGGAACACAACTTTGTAGTACCCACAGTCAGTGGTCAGTCTTCAAAATACATTTTAGTCAGCACATTATTATTGATATATTTACACTAATTTGATAGATTACAGGTTTTAGGTAGAATTAAGAACTAATAATAGAATTAAAATATAGTTTTAGGCTTTAATATGTTTACATTATATATAAATAAGTAGGGGAAATTAGATACGTAGAGACACCTAACGGTCCTCCAATGAACTAGAGGTAGCCATCTTTTACCTTTGATATACCTTTGAAGAGTTTCGAGAGTTTCTCTACTCTCTGAGCCCGGCTCGTCCAGTGCTTGTCTGGTCAACCAGGCTGTTGCTGCTAGAGACCCGCTGCCCCATATATCCGTCACAGCCTGGTTGATCTGGCACCTGGTGAAGATACTTGTCCAGTTTCCTCTTGAAGGCTTCTACACTGGTTCCAGCGATGTTTCGGATATCTTCTGGTAAGATGTTGAATAGTCTGGGATCCCGGATGTTGATACAGTGCTCCCTCATTGTCCCCACGCACCCCTGCTCCTCACTGGGTTTATTTTACACTTTCTCCCATATCTCTCACTCCAGTATGTTGTTATGGCAGTGTGCAGATTTGGAACCAGGCCCTCGAGTACTTTCCAGGTATATATTATCATGTATCTCTCTCTCCTCCGCTCCAATGAGTACATGTTCAAGACTTGAAGGCGTTCCCAATAATTTAGATGTTTGAATGGCTCCATGTGAGCCGTAAACGATCTCTGAATTTGTTCCAGCTCTGATATTTCTCCTGCCCTGAACGGGGCCGTCAGCACAGAGCAGTATTCTAAGTGAGGGAGCAATAGCGATTTGAAGAGTGTCACCATCGGCATTATTTCCCTTGTTTTGAAAGTTCTCAAAGTTTGGACAAGTTGAGAGCACTTCCTTACAAGTTTCAATCGCTTCGAGTCCCACACGGATCCCCAACGTTACCTGGCAGTTAACAACGTGCTTCAGAGGTCTCCCAGCGAATTTGTGGATACAAGTCTGTGCCAGACCCGTTGGTGATATTATTACTGTATTTAACCTAGTCACGTGGCCACTAAATACTGGGTGGGGAAATCAGGGATAGTTAACTTACTGTTAATAAGCGTGCTCATGACCAACGATCAGGAAATTTGTAATTTATATTTACTAGAATATAACTTTGGTATATCTGTGTCTAGCATTAGGAATAATATTAGGAGAGAAATAAATAATGAAAATGATAGCTATATGAATGCAGTTAGAAGCCTGAGTAGATCTATAACCCACTATGATAACATGAATGTAGATAAGTATGTTTATGGAGCAACTTGCAATGTGAACAGACTGACTGATGTTGTAGTGGCCAGGCTTCGGCTTGGCTACAAGTACTTCTGGCAGTTTGGGAGATACACAGATGATGATCAAACTAAATGCAAATTATGTGATCAGGCATATGGTCACTGTCTTGAACACTATGTGCTGAATTGTCCACTTATTGAGGAATATAGAGATAGACAGTATAATAACCTATGTGACATGTCAAGATATCTTATTAGTGAAGGTAGGATACCACTTATTCTAAGCAAATTTCCTAAATTTGCTTGTAACAGATAAGTGAACTGTAGATATAAATCCAAATTAATTTCCATGAACGTGCCTATCTGTGCTCATGATAATGCGAGCACAGATGGGCATGTTTGTGGAGCAACTTGCAATGTGAACAGACTGACTGATGTTGTAGTGGCCAGGCTTAGGCTTGGCTACAGGTACTTCTGACAGTTTGGGAGACACAGATGATGATCAAACTAAATGCAAATTATGTGATCAGGCATATGGTCACTGTCTTGAACACTATGTGCTTAATTGTGCACTTATTGAGGAATATAGAGATAGACAATATAATAACCTATTTGACATGTCAAGATATCTTATTCATGAAATAAGATACCTGCTTGTAACAGATAATTGAAATGTAGATATAAACCCAAATGTACAATTGTTAACCCCTTTGGGGCCTAGTGCCTAGGCCTTTTGTGTATCCATATGCTCTTGCGCTACCGTCCACAGGATGGATATGGGGTGCACAATAAACTAGCCACTTCGGTGGCAAAATCTAAATCTACAGTTTACAGTTTTTACTCCTGAAAGTATTGTACAAGCCACTTGCGAGACTGAGACGATAGGAGTCTTGGGGGACAGTGTCAACAGTCCTTGCTAGAGAGAGCGCACAAGGAGGCAGATATTACATACATTTTCATATACCTATACCTGAATAAACTTACTTAACCGGCTTCCCACCAAAACCGTTAAAGAATTATCCGCAGCGGAGAAATGGAGCTGGCCGATGACCAGGTGCCCCCTCGAACAATGTGCACGGCGAGCAAAGTTGACGAGTTTTTTTAGTTTGATATCTTTATTATGCACCCCATACCCATCCTGTGGGCGGTAGTCAAAAGATTACAGAGGTACATAATGGGTCCAGGGACTGGACCCCAAAGTTTTGATAGCTGAGCAAGTTACAAAAGTAATGAACTAACAAGCTACAAAGGTAATGAACTCACAAGTTACAAAGGTAATGAAACATTTAAGTAAATTTACTTACTTACGTTTATACATGGTTACAATCATGAACAAATTATAACGCAATGAACACTTCACTAGTCTACACCCAGTCACAACTGTAATGAGTTCTTGGTGCAAACTTTATTGTTGGTCACACACACACACACACATATACATACACACTTACATATACACATACACACACATACACATACACACACACATACACACACACTTAACACGGAATCGTTCAAGACACTGTATACAGTGTACGTCAGGCCCATACTAGAATATGCAGCACCAGTCTGGAACCTACACCTGGTCAAGCACGTAAAGAAACTAGAGAAAGTGCAAAGGTTTGCGACAAGGTTAGTTCCACAACTCAGGGGTCTGTCTTATGAAGAAAGATTGAGGGAAATAGGACTAACAACACTGGAGGAAAGAAGGGTCAGGGGAGACATGATAACGACATACAAAATACTGCGGAGAATTGACAAGGTAGATAGTGACAGGATGTTTCAGAGAGGGAACACAGAAACAAGGGGACACAACTGGAAGCTGAAGACTCAGATGAGTCAAAGGGATGTCAGGAAGCATTTCTTCAGCCACAGAGTAGTCAGGAAGTGGAATAGTCTAGAGAAAGATATAGTGGAGGCAGGAACCATACATAGTTTTAAGACAAGGTATGATAAAGCTCATGGAGCAGGGAGAGCAGAGACCCAGTAGCAGACAGCGAAGAGGCGGGGCCAGGAGCTGAGTCTCGAACCCTGCAACCACAATTAGATGAGTACACATACATACACACACACACACGCACGGAGGGGCCGGGTTCAATTCCCGGTGGGGCAGAAACATTTCGAAGTGTTTCCTTACACACACACACATACATACAACAGGCCTAGTGTCTAATTGACATGTGCCTAGGACAAAATGGTAACTAACTAACACACACACACACACACACACACACACACACACACGTGGCAATGCTTTATTTACAGGGAGCAAAGTCAGGGTATTTTTCCTGAATGGTCTGTAATATACCACAGGACAAGCGTACCAGAGAGTGCGGGAAAATTTGTCACTGATACTCAGGCGGATGCTGTTGTTGCTGCTGCTGGTGTTTCTTGTTGGGTTAGTAAGGGCCACTGACAGTGATACTTACTCTTCATCCAGCCATGCATCCCAATGTATGGGAAGAAAATATGTTGCCCAAAGCTAAGTAATTCAAATTTTTATTTCTTTGTATAGCATACAAACTGTAGTTTACATATAAAAAAGTATTGGTACACACAAAGAAAGCCACTATCATGCATTCACAAATTATCATATATAGTAACATATATGTAAGTTACATAAGATAAGCCAAAAAAAAAAGTTGACTTATTTCCAACGGGGTCCTTTGCAAATAGAAAAAGAAACAAAAAATTACCTATTAGGCCAGGTAGACTCCCTTGCATAAGCCCCAACAGCACGGGACACCTATATTACGTTTATCTGGAGAGGGTTTTGGAGGTCAACGCCCCCGCGGCTCGGTCTGAGACCAGTCCTCATGGTGGATCAGGGTCTGATCAACTAGGCTGTTACTGCCGGCCGCATGCAAACAGATGTACGAACCACAGCCCAGTTGGTCAGGTACTGACTTTAGATGCCTGTCCCCCCAATGGAAATAAGTCACTCTCTCTGACTTTTTTGGGTTATCCTAGGTTTTCTACACATATGCTGCTATGTATGATAATTCTATGTAACTGTATTTGTGTATACCTGAATAAACTTACTTACTTACTTAGTCCAGTGCCTTCTTGAAGACAGCCAGGGGGTCTATTGGTAATCCCCCTAATGTATGCTGGGAGGCCGTTGAACAGTCTTGGGCCCCGGACACTTACGGTGTCTCTCAGTGTACTCGCGGCGCCCCTGCTTTTCATCGGGGGAATGTTGCATCTCCTGCCGAGTCTTTTGCTTTCATAGGGAGTGATTTTCGTGTGCAGGTTTGGTACCAATCCCTCCAGGACCTTCCAAGTGTATATTATCACGTATCTCTCTCTCTCATGTATCTACCTCAAATTCTGTTACTCCTCTTCCAGTCTTCCTTCAGCTCCCATAGTAAATTGGTTACATATAAGTAAGTTTATTTAGGTACAGGTATGTACATATATAAGTACAATTATCATACAGTGTAAATTACCTAATATAACCCCAAAAAAGTCCGACGAAGTAACTTATTTCCACTTGTTGTCAAGGTTGGGAACCAAAGCCAGTATGGTACCAGGGAAAGTGGTCAGGCTTCAAACACCTTTTATTATACAGCAATGCAAAAGTAGAAACGGATTGCCTGGACATGTCAAAGTCTGTCCTAGCATGATGGGTGTCGTAAAAGGCGACTGAAATGTCGGTAGCAAGGGGCTAGTAACCCCTTCTGTATAAATTATTAATGTGAAAAAGAGAAACTTTCGTTTTTCTTTTTAGGTCACCCTGCCTCGGTGGGATACGGCCGGTTTATTAAAAAAAAAATATGTAGTCTTACGTGGGAAAGCACTAAACTCGTAGGAGTCAAAAATTGCCTGGACGTGGTGGGCAATCAGACGTAATCAAGGAATAGCAAGCAATACACGTAATCAAGGAATGACAGGCAACCAGACGTAATCAAGGAATGGTAGGCTGGGTGTGGAGGGGAGAGGGGAGAAGAGAACTTATACTATATTGAGCCTTGATGCTGGGGACTTAATCCAGGGAACTGGTATTAGCCTATCCTACCTTGGACCCCACTTGACTCTCTACCATTCCTCCTAATTGAAATATAAATCTGCAAGGAAGTGAACTCAATACACCATACAAAAGATATTTTTTCCCTTCTTCGTACATTTTATTTTGCCATTGTTAAACAGGAAAATAAAAAAGCCATTAGAAATAATTTTTTGTATTATTTACGTTATAATAGGTCAGCTTTATTCACCTTTCTATCGTTACTTGTTGTAAATGTGATTTTTATTAATATATCTGTAAGTGTGATCACATGACGTTATTACCAATGATGCCAAGTTGTGGTTAATGGAATTTAACGCCTATAGACTATACAAGGGTCATTAAGGCTGCAAGAGACCTTAGTGTATATACACCTAGAAGCATACACCTCTCAGTGTATATACACCGAGAAGCATATCTCTCAGTGTATATACACCGAATAGCATACACCTCTCAGTGTATATATACCGAGTAGCATACACCTCTCAGAGTATATACACCGAGTAGCATACACCTCAGTGTATATACACCGAATAGCATACACCTGTGTATATACACCGAATAGCATGCACCTGTGTATATACACCGAATAGCATACACCTGTGTATATACACCGAATAGCATACACCTGTGTATATACACCGAATAGCATACACCTCTCAGTGTATATACACAGAATAACATAAACCTCTCAGTGTATATACACAGAATAGCATACACCTTTCAGTGTATGTACACCTAGAAGCATACACCTCTCAGTGTATATACACCGAATAGCATACACCTGTGTATATATACAGAGTAGCATACACCTCTCAGTGTATGTACACCGAGAAGTATACACCTGTTTATATACACTGAGAAGTATACACCTGTTTATATACACCGAGTATACACATCTCAGTGTATATACACAGAGAAGTATACACCTTTCAGTGTATATACACCGAGAAGTATATACACCTCTCAGAAATATTCACCAATTAGAACCCTTTATGTTATCATAGTTATTATATTAATTTAGTGTATAATAATACATTTAGTATATTACAATACATTAGTGTATTACAATGCATGTGTATTATACTGTATTAATGTATTATAATGCATTACAATTTATTATAATACATTAGTGTGTTATAATACATTAGTATATTAAAATACATTATTATAATAATTTATTCCAAAATGTGTACTAATACTTAACCATAGCAGAGTGTACAGTTGTCAGGTACATACAGTCGTAATTCCTTTAAAACAAGAAAAATAGTCTCAAGAACTTACTAATTTGTTTGTTCAAAATTACAATAATATATTTCTCTTTTGAAATATATTTTTCATCCTTTGTATGTACAAAAATATGAAGTTAATAAAAAGTTGTTCCTTAAAAATATAAACTATGTAGAATACAAAAATATACATATTGATATAGACACAGATATTTTCAAGAGTACTTCAGTGCCTAATAAAATGTTCATTACGTACTATACTACTGTAGATAAATTTATTTTATACAATTGCTTAAACGTTTTATCAACAAATATTGTTTTATATTACTAAAGTTCTAATTATGTCTACGTGTTCTATCCTAACCAATGATCCTTTGAATCAAAACTGAACAAAATGAAGAAGTGTGAAGAGGATGAGCAGGAGTGACCCAGGAGCTGAGCCACAACCCACAACAACAGCATCAGAAGCAGCAACACCTTCTTCACTCTTGGCTGTCTTTTTAACTACCTCTGACGTGCACAGTATCTCATCTGTTGAGAGGAAAAATAAAACACTCAGAGGATCAAGAATTTCCATCCCTTCAAGAACAATATAAGGAAAAATATTATAAATATTTATACAGCAGAAGTCACTACCCCTATAGATTTATGTATTTTTTTTAACGAACTTGGGCTAAAATATAGGTATATATGTCGCTGTAATGGTAGTGATTATATAAAAGTGAATACATACTTTGCGGCATAGTCCCTGGGTTCTGGTGGCTAAAGCTCTCCCTTCACACGGCGAGGGTCTGGGTTCGATTCCCAGCCAGGGTAGAAACATTGGGCGTGTTTCTTTACACTTGTTGTCTATGTTCCCCATCAGTAAAATGGGTACCTGGGTGTTAGTCGATTGGTGTGGGTCGCATCCTGGGACACTGACCTAATTTGCCCGAAATGCTCAGAATAACAAGGGGCTTTCTACGTAGTAGTATGTCATTGATGCCAACTAGGCCTGTATACCATGTACATGTACTTGTAATACATAAAGATATTATTATTATTATTATTATTATTATTATTTTTTTTTTTTTTTTTTTTTCAACAAGTCGGCCGTCTCCCACCGAGGCAGGGTGACCCAAAAGAAAGAAAATCCCCAAAAGAAAAAACTTTCATCATCATTCAACACTTTCACCACACTCATACATAATCACTGTCTTTGCAGAGGAGCTCAGATACGACAGCTGAGAAAAGTCCCTCCCAGCTGTCACTATCTCAGACCCCTCCTTTAAAGTGCAGGCATTATACTTCCCATTTCCAGGACTCAAGTCCAACTAAATCAATTAACTGGTTTCCCTGAATCCCTTCACACAATGTTACCCTGCTCACACTCCAACAGATCGTCATGTCCCAAAAACCATTCGTCTCCATTCACTCCTATCTAACACGCTCACACATGCTTGCTGGAAGTCCAAGCCCCTCGCCCACAAAACCTCCTTTACCCCTTCCCTCCAACCTTTTCTAGGACGACCCTACCCCGCCTTCCTTCCCTACATATTTATACGCTCTCCAAGTCATTCTACTTTGATCCATTCTCTCTAAATGACCAAACCACCTCAACAACCCCTCTTCAGCCCTCTGACAAATACTTTTAGTAACTCCACACCTTCTCCTAATTTCCACATTCCGAATTTTCTGCATAATATTTACACCACACATTGCCCTTAGACAGGACATCTCCACTGCCTCCAGCCTCCTCCTCGCTGCAGCATTTGCAACCCATGCTTCACACCCATATAAGAGTGTTGGTACCACTATACTTTCGTACATTCCCTTCTTTGCCTCCATGGATAACGTTTTTGTCTCCACAGATACCTCAATGCACCACTCACCTTTTTTCCTTCATCAATTCTATGGTTAACCTCATCCTTCATAAATCCATCCGCTGACACATCAACTCCCAAATATCTGAAAACATTTACTTCTTCCATAATCCCTCTCTCCAATGTGATATCAATTTTCTTTATTTAAATCGTTTGATACCCTCATCACCTTACTCTTATCTATGTTCACTTTCAACTTTCTACCTTTACACACTCTCCCAAACTCGTCCACTAACCTTTGCAACTTTTCTTTAGAATCTCCCATAAGCACAGTATCATCAGCAAAAAGTAACTGTGTCAACTCCCATTTGCATTTAATTCTCCAAAATTTAATCCCACCCCTCTCCCCAACACCCTAGCATTTACTTCTTTTACAACCCCATCTATAAATATATTAAACAACCATGGTGACATCACACATCCCTGTCTAAGACCTACTTTTACCGGGAAGTAATCTCCCTCTCTCCTACACACCCTAACCTGAGCCTCACTATCCTCATAAAAACTCTTTACAGCCTTCAGTAACTTACTACCTATTCCATACACTTGCAACATTTGCCACATTGCTCCCCTATCCACTCTATCATATGCCTTTTCTAAATCCATAAATGCAATAAAAACTTCTCTACCTTTATCTAAATACTGTTCACATATATGCTTCACTGTAAACACTTGATCTACACATCCCCTACCCATTCTAAAGCCTCCTTGCTCATCTGCAATCCTACTCTCTGTCTTACCTCTAATTCTTTCAATAATAACCCTGCCATACACTTTACCTGGTATACTCAGTAAACTTATTCCCCTATAATTTTACACTCTCTTTTATCCCCTTCCCTTTATATAAAGGAACTATACATGCTCGCTGCCAATCCCTAGGTACCTTCCCTCTTTCATACATTTATTAAACAAAAATACCAACCACTCCAGCACTATATCCCCCTGCTTTTAACATTTCTGTCATGATTCCGTCAATTCCAGCTGCTTTACCCCCTTTCATTCTACGTAATGCCTCACGCACCTCCCCACACTCACATCCTGCTCTTTTCACTCCTAAACGATGTTGTACCTCCCTGGCCAGTACATGAAATTATCGCCTCCCTCTTTTCATCAACATTTAAAAGTTCCTCAAAATATTCCGCCATCTACCCAATACCTCCAGCTCCCCATCTACTAACTCCCTACTCTGTTTTTAACTGACAAATCCATTCGTTCCCTAGGCTTTCTTACCTTGTTTATCTCACTCCAAATTTTTTTCTTGTTTTCAGCAATATTTCTTGACAGAGCCTCTCCCGTTCTTTCATCCGCTCTTCTTTTGCACTCTGTCACCACTCTCTTCACCTTTCTTTTACTCTCCATATACTCTGCTCTTCTACTAACACTTCTGTTTTGTAAAAACCTCTCATAAGCTACCTTTTTCTCTTTTATCACACCTTTACTTCTTCATTCCACCACTCACTCCTCTTTCCTCCTGCACCCACCCTCCTATAACCACAAACTTCTGCCCCACATTCTAATACTGCATTTTTAAAACTATCCCAACTCTCTTCAACCCCCACTACTCCTACTTGCACTAGCCCACCTTTCTGCCAATAGTTCCTTATATCTCACCTAACTTCCTCCTCCCTTAGTTTATACACTTTTACCTCTCTCTTACTTGCTGTTGCCATTTTCTTTTTGTCCCATCTACCTTTTACTCTAACTGTAGCTACAACCAAATAATGATCTGATATATCCGTTGCCCCTCTATAAACATGTACATCCTGAAGCCTACTCATCAACCTTTTATCCACCAATACATAATCCAACAAACTACTTTCCTTACGTGCTATATCATACCTTGTATATTTATTTATCCTCTTTTTCATAAAATATGTATTACTTATTACCAAACCTCTTTCTACACATAGCTCAATTAATGGCTCCCCATTTACATTTACCCTGACCCCAAATTTACCTACTACTCCATCCACACCATTTTTATCCACTTTAGCATTAAGATCCCCAACCACAATTACTCTCTCACTTGGTTGAAAACTCCCCACACACTCACTCAACATTTCCCAAAATCTCTCTCTCTCCTCTACACTTCTCTCTTCTCCAGGTGCATAAACACTTACTATAACCCACTTTTCACATCCAACCTTTATTTTACTCCACATAATCCTTGAATTTATACATTTATATTCCTTCTTTACCTGCCATAACTGATTATTCAACATTATTGCCACTCCTTCTTTAGCTCTAACTCTATTTGAAACCCTGATCTAATCCCATTTATTTCTCCCCACTGAAACTCTCCTACCCCTTCAGCTTTGTCTCACTTAAAGCCAGGACATCCAGCTTCTTTTCATTCATAACATCTACAATCATCTCTTTCTTATCATTCGCACAACATCCACGCACATTCAAACATCCCACTTTGACGATTTTCTTCTTCTTCTTTTTAGTAAGCTATACAGGAAAAGGGGTTACTAGCCCATTGTTCCCGGCATTTTAGTTGACTTTTACAACACGCATGGCTTACGGAGGAAAGATTCTTATTCCACTTCCCCATGGATATGAAAGGGAAAAGCAATAAGAACAAGAACTATTAAGATAAAATCAAAGAAAACTCAGATGAGTGTGTATACAATAAACGTGTACATGTTTGCGTAGTGTGACCTAAGTGTAAGTAGAAGTAGCAAGACGTACCTGAAATCTTGCATGTTTATGAGACAGAAAAAAGACACCAGCAATCCTACCATCATGTAAAACAGTTTCAGGTTTCTGTTTCACAGTCACCTGGCAGGATGGTAGTACCTCCCTGAGTGGTTGCTGTCTACCAACCTACTACTATTATTATTATTATTATTATTATTATTATTATTATGTGCCTCTAATCTTTTAGCCACCCACAGGATAGGTATGTGGTGCGTAATAAAGATATTAAACTGAACACACAATTCTTCACAAAACTCATTCCCTAGTTACTCTTCACACCATCACTAAATTAACTATAGACTCAATGTAATTACGTCAAACTGACTTTATCTGATTATCCTACAATAACTGTCAACAAAACCATTCAATAACTTTATACTACTACGTGTAAAATCGTTTGCATTTTTCTGGAATAAAACTTACAGAACACATTTGGTAGACAAGGAAGGACGAAATTTTTGAGTTAGATTCACTTACCAGTTTCCCAGCCAATGAACTCTCCATGACGCTCATTGTCCTCAGCGAGCCACAGCTCCAGTGGTTTAAAGTACTCTCTGATAACAGAGGCATCCATCTTACGAGTGCCTGTCAATACCTCCAACGCCTCGGGCCACTCCTTCGATGACCCTAACTGCAGCATATCTCTGTAGAGTAAAAAAAAATATAAATAAAACGACGTTAAGGAACAAAAATGCACAATACCGCGACTGGGATAATAAACAAATATCTCGTACACAGGAGAAAAGTCGTCATGAGCTTCTCTGTCCTATGCGTAGAAAACTACGTTATTTCAATCTTAAAAAAGTATTGAAAACTTTTTAACAAACTGGCAAATTTAAAATTTGTAGCAAGAGGTTACTAGAAAACTTTTTTCTTAGATGGTATAGCCTGATAAAATGAATAACTGCCCCATGGATCAAACCCGGGACCTGTGGGTTGTGAGCCAAATGGCCTCATTTCTGAGCTACCCCCTTTCCCCTCCGGGTTTTATGCAGTATTTTAGTTTAAAAGAACAGAGGATGGGTGGAGATAAGGGGGATGGGTAACTCTTGTACAACTCTTGCGTTGAGCAGCTTGATTACAAAGAGTGTAGTTAGTGCTGACTATCAGGGGACCACTATGTCGACCTACACAAGAGCCATACACACAAATTTAAACAATGCCTTTACTGACCCCAGGGCATTGCCAGCCTCAGTGGAATGGTCGATGTCACACTTGTGCAGTGGTTTGGAAGGATCCAGTGGGTCATACTCTCCTGCCTTCATGCAAAGTGCCTTGTGGAACTGGAACTGCACCACAAAACTTACAAAGTACCTGGAATAAAATATATTTTCACATTTGACCAACCATAATTACAACACGATTCACAAAGGAAACTAACAGTTAAAAATATAGAATTCTGTAAAGAATTTTTTTAAAATGGAACAATTACTTCACATCTGTGCATGTTAAGTTATATTTGAATCTCTTTCACTTTATAGTGTTCACTGTTTCCTCTCATAGTCATGTTAATAAAACATGCAGCATAACACTCGTATATTGCATGCACTAATCTATATTCTATTACCCAGTTGGGTAGCTCATGCATGGTCTTGTTATAGTTTTAATTTTACACAGATCTAGACACTCTTCCAAGCATGTAATGTCCCTTTCAGGTACACGCACGCACGCACCCACCGAGGTATCGCTGTTCGCAGACGATGTGAAATTAATTAGGAAAATACAAACGGACGAGAACCAGTAAAGGCTACAAGCCTGGTCCGACAAATGGCTCCTGGAGTTTAACCTCACCAAGTGCAAAGTTATGAAGCTTGGGGAAGAACAAAGAAGACCGCAGACAGAGTACAAGCTTGGGGGGCGAAAGCTGCAAACCTCACTCACCTTGGAGTGAGTATCAACCACATAACTGCTGCAACAAATGCGCATCTCGCAAATCTAAGGATAGCGTTTTGACATCTTAAGAAGTCTTTCACAACATTGTACATAGTGTACGTTAGGCCCATATTGGAGTACGCAACACCAATATGGAACCCACATCTGGTCAAGTACGTCAAGAAATTGAAGAAAGTGCAGAGGTTTGCAAAAAGACTAGTCCCGGAGCTAAGGAGTATGTCCTATAAGGAGAGGTTAAGTGAACTCAATCTGATGACAATGGAATACGGGAAAGACTATGGGTGATGTGATAACGTACAAAATACTGAGAATAGTTGACAAGGTGAATAGGGAGAGAATGTCTTAGAGATGGGAAATAGGAACAAAACGTTGCAACTGTTAGTTGAAAACTCAGATGAGTCAGAGGGATGTTAGGAAGCATTTATTCAGCCTTAGAATTGTCGGGAAGTGAAACAGTGAACTGGTAGAGACGGGATCCATAATTAGCATTAAGAAGACGTACGATAAAGCCCTTGAAGCCAAAATGGACCTAGTAGCGACCAGCGAAGAGGCAGGGCCAGAACTGTGAATCGACCCCTGCAACCACATATAGGCGAGTACACACACACACACACTCCCTTAATTATTTTCTACCTGTCGCATTTCTACTCAATAAAATTCCCGGACTGAACATTTTTATTGTTTTAAAGCTACATATAATCTTTAAAATCTGTTAATATACCAAAGTTACCACCACAAAGGCCTTTTTTCTGCTTAATCCGAAATGAAAATTTTCCTTCTAGAAGAGAAATATTCTACTATATAAAGTACCTTTGTACTTACCTGATATATGGCACATTTCCAGGAATGTGGTACTTCGCACCAGGGTCGAAGTCATATTCAGAACGTTGCACGGGAGGCTTAATTCCCTGTAACTTATATCTGAAATTAAAGATTACATCACATTTTAAATAGAAATTGAGAAAGCTACAAAAGTTAAGAGTATACTACAATTGACTAAATAGCTACACTGAAAAAAACTCTTATTTTAATATTAATTTTATATTATCATCTTTAGTACCTGTATTTTCTAAAGTATTGTTGATAGACTGACATTGCATTATTTATGTGAATACTGTAGGCAGTCACATTGTTACGGTAGGGAGTGCAAGCTTCATAAACGTCATGGACAACATTATCTGTAGTGTCCTATGTCAGGTAGGCCCCAGCTGCACACTGAATACAAGCTACCATACCACGGGTGGGGTTCGAACCCGCGGTTTGTTTGCAATCGTGTCATTACGATTTCGTGAGTGATACAAGCTACTCTTGTTTGCTTGCCATTTATGGAACCGAATACACTATACATGTACTTTCCCTCACGTTTAAGTTTCATGGCTATGACCCTGCCACTCTCCACCTGCATCTTTTCTCGGGTAGTAGAAGTGATGACTCACCCCAGGGATGACATGTCTCATTCCTCCGAAGTATTCTGGGAGGCTCTATAATGATGGATGGAGGTGTCAGCAAACCCTTGGTTTCCGCAAACACACTTACGACTGTTTGGTAAATGGAACAGATACAACTAACGTGACATTTTATTGTGGCAACTTTTCGCTCTCCAGGAGCTTTGTTGTCAAGCCATGTGTCCATTTACCTAACATTTTGTCGGTAATTCTACCATTATTACCCTTGATATAAGCTGTAAACCTGGATGTTTTCAGTCAGCATGACTAGTATCTCTATGAACTCCCCTTTCATGTTCACAGAAAGGAACTCACGGCCATCTACCTGGTGATCATCCCTTGGGATCGTATATGGGCCTATATTTATGAACAGCAAGGTTGTGGTTGCCCAGGGCTAGGCAACCAGTTCCTGTCTCTGACTTGGCTCGTAGATTCCCACCTCAATTCTACAGTTTCGTCCACCGTCATTTTGGATATTCCAAATGGGTGAAAACTATTTATTATACATGAACAATAACACCTTTATATTTAAGTACTATAAAGAAAATTATTTCACTGATATTATTGGCAGATAAATTAAATGGCCAAACCATATTAATTTTACCTGAGATCCCACCAGGCACAGTTCCAGTCATTTTCATGAGTTTTGCCATTGAACACATCCCATCGCCACAAGTCCATCAGGTATCCAAAAGGCAGGAAAGTTATTTTGCTAAGTGCCATGCTCAAAAGGTAGTTGATATCCGCCTCAGGATCGTCTTGAACTTCGTTAAGCAAACCAATCTTTAGAAGATGTTTTGGTGTGGAAACACTCAAGGCCAGCACGTCTCCTACAGCCTCGTGGAACCCTGCCACAAATGCTCGATATTTATAGCTGCCTCACTTTATAAGGACAAGTTTATTATATACTACATTAAACAAACAAACTGTATCTTAAACTCATTAATAAACCAGTGCTCAGTTTTTGCAACTATGAAACTGCAGTAATAATAGATTGACTGTGCTTACTATTTTCTTTCTACAGAAACTAATATTTTTTTTATTTTGGTCTAACTTATTTTCCAGTATTTAAATCTGCAGAACATTCCAGCTAATCTTGATAATTTACAACACAAAACCCCATACTACAGTACATTGGAAAACACCTACATCCCTTAAAACATTACTACATAAACAGTACTACATACACATATAACTTAAAGTCTTCCACCCTTCAGTAACAGGCAGTGAGAAAGCTATGCACAATACAGCAGAGGGGGGGGGGCAAATTTACTGACACAGTACTTTGATATGTAAATATTTCAAACATTTTGATGACCACAAAAAAATATTCATTATAGTTATACTTTATAAGGCTTATATCTCTCTTCACTGATTTTTCTGAATATATAATTGCTGGTTTATTATATTCGTATTTTTTGTCTCTGAATTTACGATGGAACTTTTTTCCACTTATATGTGGTATACAAACTAGTATTATACGGTTATTCAGTAAATACTGAGATTAGTTACATCAGTACTTCATGTATAAATAGAAAAGTTACTTAAAAGTATTACATGCAGACATGCACCTCCCTTTATCCACTTCCTCCTACGTCTCCTTCACCCCTTTCCTACTTTTTCCATCCTTCTTCCTCCCCTCCTTACCAGGGCTCTGATCATAGTTTGACTCGATTAAGTGCACCTACAATGACTAACTCACTGTCTGACTGATGACTAACTCACTGTCTGACTGATGACTAACTCACTGTCTGACTGATGACTAACTCACTGTCTGACTGATGACTAACTCACTGTCTGACTGATGACTAACTCACTGTCTGACTGATGACTAACTCACTGTCTGACTGATGACTAACTCACTGTCTGACTGATGACTAACTCACTGTCTGACTGATGACTAACTCACTGTCTGACTGATGACTAACTCACTGTCTGACTGATGACTAACTCACTGTCTGACTGATGACTAACTCACTGTCTGACTGATGACTAACTCACTGTCTGACTGATGACTAACTCACTGTCTGACTGATGACTAACTCACTGTCTGACTGATGACTAACTCACTGTCTGACTGATGACTAACTCACTGTCTGACTGATGACTAACTCACTGTCTGACTGATGACTAACTCACTGTCTGACTGATGACTAACTCACTGTCTGACTGATGACTAACTCACTGTCTGACTGATGACTAACTCACTGTCTGACTGATGACTAACTCACTGTCTGACTGATGACTAACTCACTGTCTGACTGATGACTAACTCACTGTCTGACTGATGACTAACTCAGTCTGACTGATGACTAACTCACTGTCTGACTGATGACTAACTCACTGTCTGACTGATGACTAACTCACTGTCTGACTGATGACTAACTCACTGTCTGACTGATGACTAACTCACTGTCTGACTGATGACTAACTCAGTCTGACTGATGACTAACTCACTGTCTGACTGATGACTAACTCATTGTCTGACTTGTTTCTATCTCACTGTTTGACTGACTCAGTAACTCTGACAGGTTACAAACTCAATGTCTGATTGGCACACTAACTCACTGATTAATTACTAATTCACTGTCTGACTGGCTAACTAACAGATTGACTGGCTCACTGTTTCACTAGCTAGATGCTTACTTTTAGAACTCATTTGCCTGTTTGTCTGACTGTTAGTGCTACGTGTTCCCTAATGTCTGAATTTATATAATATTCCCCACCAATGAGAGTTTGAAATATAGGATTAAAATATGCTGTTGTATATCAAGGTGATTAAGAACAAAAGTAAGAAAATAAGTGTATGACTTCAGCCTCGCCTTCTATGCCCAAATGATTAGGGTCTTATATATAGTTGTGCGGTGGCAGCAATAGCAACCAACGTGACTCTATGGAAACAGCCCCTAGAAGCCTAGCCAAAAATACGCAGTGTGATCTGTGAAGGAGTCCCCAACTAGGTTAACTAAATCTATTTGTGCATAAATTCTCTACTATATTATTTTTTTCTGGATGCTGTCACCTGGGTTGGCTCCGTTTCGAAACACCCCAGGGAGATGCTTGTACTGCAGGTAGTATTCTATATGGCCCATTTCATGATGAACTGTTATCAGGTCACTCAGGGTCACATCCGTACACTGTTTGATCCTGGGGAACCAACTCATGTTAATAGTGAAAGTCATGTGTGGAATAGTGATTAACATTAATGATGGAGTGTAAATAAAACATTTCATACGTAGCTTTAATATATGAAATGCTTTACAGTGCTGTCGAATCCACCGTTAATATGGAAAAAAGTGCAGTTAACATGAAACTGTGTCATTTATTTGCGTCTTAATGTGCGTTTTGTCTTAGGTCACACCTCAAATGCAACCTTAAAATGTTACTAAAATCTTGTTAAACTATACAAATGATGTTTGTAACCTGTAACACAGTCGTCACATTTCATGCCAAAGCATAAAGTCTGCCTTACCTGGGTTAGCACCATCATGGAAAACTTTAGGAAGGTTTTGGTACTGAAGGAAGTACTCGACATGACCCATCTCGTGGTGCACGGTAATCAGGTCGTTCATGGTCACCTCCGTGCACTGCTTTATTCTTAAATAATCAGGGCACTATCTTAACATTCTAATAAAAATACTAAACATTTTAGGCCAATACTTAAAAAGACAACTACCTGAGCCCTATGCAAATGAAGTCAAAATATTAGCCGAATCCACTTAAAAGTTTAACAAGCTATTGCTAGCTAACATCTAATGATACAGATAGTTTTTCATTGCAGTGATTAAAATAGTGAAATTGGAAAACTAAACTAAGAGTATAATTAACATACATTTAAAAGACATGCCCCTGAAATTAAAATAACGTATGCAGAATACTACAGCACTGTATAAGGCTGAAGTGATGACCGGTATGGTTAGAGTATGACAGAGATTAACAATAGCACACAAAAGTCATGGAAGATGAGTAAAACAGTTCTGAAAAGTTTTATTTTTAAAAAATACTACTACTAAAGTTATAAATCTTATGATTGATAATTGAATTACTTAATATATATTTTTTTATAATGGAACATACTGGCCAACAGGGGAGAGAAGTAACTGCTTTATTTCTTGCTGGACTCTGGTGTGAAAAAATATTAAAAATAAAAACATTGTAGAGGTGATATTAATATCTTAGAAGTTTACTTAGAGCTACCATTAAATAACTGATATTAAGACACTTAACTCTACTATACCTGAAATCTTTGCCATTGCAGAAGTCCCAAGCAGATGCATGACAAACCAAATCACGTCCGTGTGGTTTTTCTATTATGGAGTGTTGCCAGAACTCTGGTGGCATTCTCGTCAAGTTGAGTGAAACAAAGAACTCTTCAGATAACTCAAACATTCTCCTAGGTGTGTAACCCTAGACAAAAATATTTTTTTTATTAGAGTATTGTATAAAATTTGTGAGTGATTCTTTTTCGGGTCACCCTGCCTCGGTGGGAGACAAGCCACGGAGGGTGGAAATCTTTAGCTCAAGTACTTTCACACTTCTCAGTGCGTCATCAGGAGCTGTGCAATGTTGCCAGGGCAACAACAGGAGAAATAGGGTAAGTTTTCAGAGTATGGTTGTGCGGTGGCAGAGACTTGCTGGTGCCAAAGCGCTACCATACTCTGAAAACTTCTCTATTTCTCATGTTGTTGCCACTGGCACTCGCCAGGAGCAACACACACACACACACACACACACACACACACACACACACACACATCATATATATATATATATATATATATATATATATATATATATATATATATATATATATATATATATATATATCAGGAATACATTTTCCTCATTTTTTCAGTTTCTTCTTAATGATGTCATTATTAGTAAGACTTTAAATAAAAAAATGCTTAATTTACAAGTTTTGAAAAAAATGATCAGTCCATAAATATTAAATATACAGTATTTACTAAGTGGGTTTCAGCACACTTAAAAAAAATTGTATGACCCTTGTAGGTTCAGCGCTTCATTTTTTTATTATAACAATCAGGTATACTCCAGATAAACACTTAAAAAAGTAATGGTCGTACCTTTGATACCATTTGAGGAGTAACATCGAGGGAGGCTTTGTGAGGGAAGGGTATAGCCAAGTCATATATGTGACCCCAGTTCTGAGCCCACATGTTGCCTAGCAGGTGGGCTGGGATGGGACCACGACGAGTCACGTAATGCTCTCCATATTTCTAGAACAAATGTGCTTGTTTTAGTCTTTTATGATAAAATTTACTTGGTGAATAAAGGAAATTTTATTTAACACCAGATACACACATATTTCGTTGCTTAAATTCCCTTGGATCCTGAGCTCTCCACCAGCATCAATACATTCACTTGAAGGGAGTTATATAATAGATACAATTTGACTCGCTGAGTTGACCTACCTGCCTTAGCTTCCTCCTGACGTAGGCATGTAGCTGCTGGTACAGAGGATTCAGCTGCTGCCATAACTCTGCTAAGTCATCTCGGAATGTGTCAGACTCATAGGGATACAGCCACATATCTCCCATGTTGTCAAACCCTTTAAACAAATAATCGGTTAAAAAGTACATTAAATTTTATTTTAAACAGTTGTCAGTTATTACTTTGTATTGTACACCAAGACGTATGTTATTTATCGTCAACTGAAGCAATTCCCCCTGATAGTCTCCTCACATTCACCACTCACCGCTACAAATTCACCACCGCTCATATAGGTATGAAGAAAAAAATACGTATGCATGTTTAGGTAACTTTATTACGGAAACATTTCATCCACTAGGAGCTTTTTTTAATCCATCCAAATTCACTTGTATTCAATTAATTCAGAAACTATGAATGCGACCTGTAAAAACCATGGCCAGTGTATGAAACAACACGTACTATCAATATGGTTACCAAGTCTGGTACTGTATTTAAAAACATTAAGCTAAACAAGCAAAAAGTAAGGAAATACTGTAATAACAATATTTACTACATAATTTCAGTATTTACTAAATAATGAAGAGAATAGTGTTCCTGATAAAGGGTGATCAGAAAAAGAAGCAAACTATAGTTTTTCTTCTTTTTTACATTTAGTACTTTATACAGAAGGGGTTACTAGCCCCTTGCTCCCGGCATTTTAGTCGCCTCTTACGACACGCATGGCTTACGGAGGAAAGATTCTCTTCCACTTCCCTATGGAGATCAAAGGAATAAATAATAACAAGAACTATTAAGCAAATAGAAGAAAATTCAGATGGGTGTATATACATATACGTGAACATGCCCGTGTAGTGTGACCTAAATGTAAGTAGAAGTAGTAAGAAGATATACCTGTTATTTTGCGTATTTATTAGACAAAAAAAAAAAGACGCCAGCAATCCCACCATTGTGTACAACAATTACAGGCTTCCGTTAACACTCATTTGCCAGGACGGTCTTGCCTACCAGGGTGGTTGCTGTCAGGTCACCCTACCTCCCACTGAGGCAGGGTGACCTGAAAAAGAAACACTTTCACCATCATTCACAGTATGACTTGCCAGAGGCGCGCAGATACGACAGTTTAGATGTCACTCTAAACAAATTTTTTTAAATCACACTGGCCGTCTGCCACCAAGGTAGGGTGACCCAAAAAAGGAAACACTCATCATTATTTATTCGACAAGTGTTCTGTCAAACTCCTTTAGAATGCAGGCACTATATCTCCTACCTACAGGACTCAAGTCCGGCTAACCAATTTCCACTGATTCCCTTCATAAATGTTATATAGCTCACACTCCAAAATAAATATAACTTTCCTTCACTCATTCTGATATAACACGATCGTTCAATCCTGCCGAATACTCAAGACTATCATACAAAAAAAAAAAAACACTTTTACATCCTCCCTCCAACAGTTACTGGAACGATCTCTATCCCTTTTTCTTTTCATTCCATATGTATACATCTTGTTACTGTCTCGGTGGGAGATAGCCACTGTGTTTTAAAAATAATAATTTCAATCTGCCCCATCCTCTCTAAATACCCAAATCATCTCAACAACCTCTCCTCAGCCCACTGAATGATACCTTTTGTAACCCATCACCGTCTATTAAATTCTATTCTCCCAATTTTCTGCATAATATTCACACCACACCTAGCTTAACGTATCTCCACTGCCTCTAGCCTCCTCCTCGCTGCAAAGTAGCCCGTGCCTCACACCACTATACTCTGGTACATTACTCTATTTTCCAGCAAATAAGACAAGCTTTTTTACCCCCAAAATAATCTCGGTACCCCCCCCCCAAAAAATCTTTCCAGATCACTTTAGTGATTAGTAACTATTTTATGTATTATAGGTATGTCTTGCTACTTCTACTTACCTTAGGTCACACTACACATACATGTACAAGCATATATATACACACCCCTCTGATTTTTCTTCTATTTCCTTGCTAGTCCTTGCTCTTGTTTATTTCTTCTTATCTCCATGGGGAAGTGGAACAGAATTCTTCCTCCGTAAGCCATGCGTGTCGTAAGAGGCGACTAAAATACCGGGAGCAAGGGGCTATTAACCCCTTCTCCTGTATACATTACTAATTTTAAAAAGAGAAACTTTCGGTTTTCTTTTTAGGTCACCCTGCCTCAGTGGATATGGCCGGTTTGTTGAATAATAATAATAATAATAATAATAATAATAATAATAATAATAGACGTACCATTGAGTTTAGCAGCTTTGTTGGCTAGTCTGACGAAGAGCTTGTAGTGATCCCTGATCCTGCGACCAGTGTTGTATCTCCACATCTTCCACACGTGTTCTAGCTCACCGTAGTCTCTGTTCGTGCGCAAGATCTTCGTCAAGTCTGTCACACAACAACCACTTTAATGGTACAGGTAATAAAAACAATATTAGGCAGAGAAAACTCACCATAATTGAAGCATGGAGTAACCGATAAATGGTAAAACACTTACACGAGGCTATACTAAGTCCTTGATGAAGTTTAGTTTGATATCTTTATTATGCACCCCATACCCATCCTGTGGGCGGTAGTCAAAAGATTACAAGGTACATAATGGGTCCAGGGACTGGGCCCCAAAGTTTTGATAGCTGAGCAAGTTACAAAGGTAATGAACTAACAAGCTACAAAGGTAATGAAACATGTAAGTAAATTTACTTACTTACGTTTATACATGGTTACAATCATGAACAAATTATAAAGTAATGAGCAATTCACTAGTCTACACCCGGTCACAACTGTAATGAGTTCTTGGTGCAAATATTAATTGTTGGGTCACACACACACACACACCTGCAACCACAATTAGGTGAGTACACACGTTAGGCCCATATTGGAGTATGCAGCACCAGTTTGGAACCCACACCTAGCCAAGCACGTAAAGAAACTAGAGAAAGTGCAAAGGTTTGCAACAAGACTAGTCCCGGAGCTAAGGGGTATGTCCTACGAGGAGAGGTTAAGGGAAATCGACCTGACGACACTGGATGACAGGAGAGATAGGGGGGACATGATAACGACATATAAAATACTGAGAGGAAATGACAAGGTGGACAGGGACAGAATGTTCCAGAGATGGGACACAGCAACAAGGGGACACAGTTGGAAGTTGAAGACTCAAATGAATCACAGGGATGCTAGGAAGTATTTCTTTAGTCACAGAGTGGTCAGGAAGTGGAATAGTTTGGGAAGCGATGTAGTGGAGGCAGGATTAATGATGCCTCGTGTATTTGAAACGTCGATCTAATAAAGGTCTTATTTCCTTATATGTGTTATAGAAACTATTATAGCTTTACTCTTTTAATTTAAAATTACTTTGATTATCGACACAGTGAAATTTGATAAGCAGTGTGAGTAGCATTTGTAGACGGAGCATCAAGCACCTCATACCCATCCTGTGGGCGGTAGTCAAAAGATTGCAGAGGTACATAATGTATCCAGGGACCGGGCCGCAGTTGTAATAGCTGAACAAGTTACAGTGGTAATAAACTATTTAAATGTTTATAGCTGGTTACAATTGTAATGAGTTATTTATACAGCGCTGGAAGAGTCGCACAGGTTTTACACAGGAACCAAGCAACGTTGCAGGAGGCCTATTGGCCCATACTAGGCAGGTCTAACTCACGCTACAAATAACTAGAATAATAATTTTAATAATGAAATTTTAAGCAAGTCTTAAGTAGGCATAACCTATGTAACCTTAAAACTTTTGGAGCGGAGCTTGGTATCTTCTAGTCCACAGTGGTTGTATGACCCCTGCTGGTTTAGTGCTTCCCCATAATCGACACTCACATCTGTTCAGTGTTACAACTGATCAAACTGAAATCTTGAACATCATACGAAACATATCGCCAGAGGTGCACAAAACTGCATATCATCTGCAAGTATTGCTAATCTCAGAACTGCCTTCAGTAACATCAATAAAGAATCTTTTAGGACTCTTCAGACAACATATGTCAGGCCTATCATGGATTATACAGCCCCGGCATAGACCCCTTCCCCACCTGATCGAGCATGTACGAAAACTAGAAAAGGTCCAGAGGTTTGCAGCAAGACTAGTCCCAGGGGGTGCACGAACTGAATTACGAAGAATGACTAAAGAAACTGAACCTGACGACTTTAGACGAAAGAAAGGTTAGAGGAGACATGAGTACAACATATAAAATACTCAAGAGGCTTTGACAGAACAGACAGATACAGACTTTGAAATGAGAGGCATAGGGGAGAGAGACATAGATGGAAACTAAAGACACAGATGAGCCACAGGGATGTTAGGAAATACTTTTTCAGTCTGAGAGTGGTTAAATTAATGAAATGAGTTAGATGAAAGTGGTAGAGGCAAATTCAATGCAAAGTTTTAAAAGTATATATGATAGGGCCCATGAGGTCAGGAACCAATAAGGCCGGCAATTATGGTTTAAGAGGCGGGACCAGGCGCTGAGACTCGACCCTTGCAACCACATATAGGTTGAGTACACACGCACATCAACATCACCTTCACCTCTCAAGGAGGGGGGCACGGTGCTTTGATGCTAGGAAACGGATCATGATCCAAGGAATTGCAGCTGCCTTCCCATTCCTTGTATCAAACCTGATTGCTTGTCATCCTCCAGGCGCCGTATGATGACCCCTACAGGTTTAGTGTTTCCCCATAAATATAATAGTGCCGCGGAAAGGCAGTACTGGGGTGGGTAGAGATGTGCTGAGGTAAGTGTACAACATCCACATTAAGGAAGCACCATGTACTTATGTAAGTGTGATAAATGTACAATGTTATGTGAGGGTGTTGTGTAAGAGAGGAACACCAGCACGGAGACTTCAATGACTGTCAGGCACGGAATCCTTGGCCTGGTATGAACGGGTGGCGCTGAATAATTTTGAAACTGACCGAAGCCAGCGAGACAAAATCCTTTCTTAGATCACAAACATGACCAACTCTTCCATTCTTCTTTGTCTTCGAAACTCGCTGCTTTCATCTCTCTCTCTTTCAAAAATCCGGGACAAAGGAATTAATGTACAATTGCTATGGACCTCATCACACATTGGATTACTCCTTCATGATAAAATTGGTATGTTAGCCAAGAAGAGTACCCAGAATGAGAATGTAGAATATAACTTTGGTATATCTGTGTCTAGCATTAGGAATAATATTAGGAGAGAAGTAAATAATGAAAATGATTGTTATAGGAATGCAGTTAGAAGCCTGAGTAGATCTATAACCCACTATGATAACATGAACGTAGATAAGTATGTTTATGGAGCAACTTGCAATGTGAACAGACTGACTGATAGTGTAGTGGCCAGGATTAGGCTTGGCTACAAGTATTTCTGGCAGTTTGGGAGACACACAGATGATGGTCAAACTAAATGCAAATTATGTGCTTAATTGTCCACTTATTGAGGAATACAGAGATAATATAATAACCTATGTGACATGTGAAGATATCGTATTAATGAAAATAAGATACCAGATATACTAAGCAAATTCCGTAAACCCCAGGTAAACAGATAAATGAACTGTAGCTATGAATCCATATGTACACCTGTTAACCCTTTTGGGGCCTAGTTCCTAGGCCTTTTGTGTATCCATATGCTCTTGCGCTACCGTCCACAGGATGGATATGGGGTGCACAATAAACTAGCCACTTCGGTGGCAAAATCTAATCTCTTTCTTCCCCTTCCTCCCTTTCAATTTATTCCTTGACCCTTATCCGTCCCTCGCCATCCATCCCCTTGACTTTGTCCCCTTTCTTGTCTATCCCTCCACCTTTCTGTCTATTAATCCCTCCACCCCTTCCCCCAGTGACCATTCGTCTCTCAACACATTCTACAGCACCAGGCACAAAACATGAGGGTCCTGCCTTGGCATAATGTAGCGCTTACCTCGTCCCAGCAAGAAGAGTCCCAGCAAGAAGAGTCCCTTACCTGTTCTATTGAAAGAATGTTTGATGAAAGGGTAACATTCTCACTATTTTTGCATATAAAATGGTGGGAAGGTGTCGAAATCAGTTAGGACTCTCTTAAGTGAGAGCTGTAGTGGGTGTGGAAGTACTATAGTGGGAGCGGAGGTGAAGAAGTTAGTTGGTGTAATGACAGGGAGTGTAGTGGTGGAGGTAATATTAGGGAGACCAGTGGTGGGTTTTATGATAGGTAGAGTGGTGTTAACATTGTGATGATAGGCATTCTATTTAACAGTGTTCATATTTCTGTCCCACAGGCATATGAGCGAGTACACTCACCACACTACACCTGTATCTCACAAGCACTGGCAACATTCGAAGTTCCACATACACTCAAAAAGGCACTGTCAATTGACTTCAACATTAATGTACCTCACAAGCACTGCAACACTGTACACTACACCTCATAGGCACTGTAACACTGTACACTACACCTCACAAGCACTGCAACACTGTACACTACACCTCAAAGCACTGCAACACTGTACACTACACCTCACAAACACTGCAACACAACAGCTAGTTACTGACCTGGTTCAAGTTCCAACTTGCAGCTTCTGGGGTTCTTGTAGTCGCATATCTTGGCTGTGCTGTAAACTGTAGACATCTCAGTCACCAGGTTGTTGTACTGTTACCAAAACTCTGTATTAGGGTCAACTAGTACCAAGAAGTGAAACAATCACATTAAAGCATCAGGGTCAACTAGTACCAAGAAGTGAAACAATCACATTAAAGCATCAGGGTCAACTAGTACCAAGAAGTTAAACAATCACATTAAAGAATCAGGGCCATTTTGTACCAAGAAGTTAAACAACAGTCACATTGAACTGTCACATCACTGACCTAGAGTGGGGGCAGAGGACTTACCTTCTCGAGGTCATGCTTGGGGAGAGCAGCTGTACCGAGGATGGACATGAACTTGAACTGCCTCTTAAGGTAGGGATCACTCAGGGTCTCCCACTTGCCGTTCCACTTACGAACTCTTTCCCAAGCTTCCTTCTCCCACTCTGCATATTTCAGCTGCGCAGCCGCCTGTTTCAAACAATCACATTCATATTTCTCTAATAACATGCAAGATAATATATGTTAACAGACACTCGATTAGTTATCACGATACAAGTACAAGAAATAAACGTAATTGTTAAGTGGCTACAAAGCAGAAAGGAGCAACGCGAACCACAACATTGCAGTCTGACACAGTTAACTTAACCAGAACTACTCACAAGAAATACGCGTTCTTATCTTAATGCCCTATTAACATCTAGGTGTTAATTACTCGGTATGGATACAAGACAAAGCAGGAAAGAGGTTAAGAATGAAGGAGGATGAACAGAATGAAGGGGTGAGAATGTCCTACAGAATGAACCAAAAATATCCACAAATCCATCACAAAATCTCAGCACTCTATTATTATATTAACGGGGAAGCGCCAAACCCATGGATATTAAACATGCGTCTGAGGAATGGAACCAGTTAATTTTTATTCAAATAAGGGAAGCGTGGATCCAATTCCGTAGATCAAGAGACGAACCCATCACCAGCCTCGAGAGTATGACGATTTGTGACCCATGGTACCGATTTTCTCTGGAGGTTCCCTATGCCCATCCCGGTAAAATAACTGCGCCAGGAAAAAAAAAAAAGACGGAATAACTGTCTACTGTTTAGGGAGTATCGAAGGTGGTAACGTCATTCAGGTAACACTGGGTAAGAGAGAACCGGGAAATTGCAGTGGTACATCTTTGAATGTCATACATATGCAAGCCAGCTCCAGTAAGACTTGCACTATGGAAATGATTCAATCCTCCGAGTAGTGCCTGGCTGTCTTCAAGCAGGCACTGGACAAGCACCTAAAGTCAGTACCTGACCAGCCGGGCTGTGGTTCGTATGTCGATTTGCTGCGGCCAACAGTAACAGCCTGGTTGATCAGACCCTGATCCACCATGAGGCCTGGTCACAGACCGGGCCGCGGGGGCGTTGACCCCCGGAACCCTCTCCAGGTATACTCCAGTGCACTGCAGTTGGCAGCAATGCCGGGAGATATCTAGACAATGATTGCTTTCATATTCCTCCGAAAGCAAATTTTGATGAATTTAGAAATATTCATACCATCTAAGCTAAAATAAAAGAGTTTGGTTCTTTATAAGATAAGCACCATCGGAAACAGTGGGGTCCCTCCCTCGGGAAAGAGGTCCCCAAGTGAAAGAGCTTAAATCCTAGGAACAGGGACTTGCCCTCTGTTGTAAACTTTTTACACATGGGTCTAAGGTCTCATAACACATTAAGTAGCATTCACTTTTCACGGATATCTAAAAGGCAAGCGACTGATTAGACTTCTAGGACCAGGTTTCATACTGCCAAAGGAGTCGTTGACCTTAAACTCAATAACACCTATGTGTGAAACATGGGATCAGAAGTAATAGTTCTGGTCTAATCTAGAAAACAACGCAGTACTCACTTTCTCTTTCCTGTGCTTCTCTGTGATATCCGATGCATAGTTCCAGCTGGCCATGGTGGCCACTCTGCATTCTTGTGATCCCTTCACATCCAACTCTTGCATGAAGTTTCTCGCGTCCTCTTCCAGTTGCTCAGATTCGGTCCGAACATGATCTGTATTATACACACAATATTAGTTAAATCAAAGTCATACAAATACAAGTATTATTTATCTAATTTTATTACTAGCTACATGTAACTTAGCCACCAGCCTACCTACACTCATCCTCAGAGAAATTCTTATCAACAATTCGAGAAGGAACCTTTAGATATCTCAACTTGATTAATGGTCCTGTACTAGCCGAAACGTCCTTTACTCTTTCTTCCCAAAACTTTGGAAGGTTTTTTTTCCAGCCACAACAGCTGGTAAATCTTACCTGGAGAAAAGTTTCGATTTAAATTAGGCTGTGTTGATCCCAATTTACGTTTTTCATAAAAAAAATGCAAAAATGAAACAGATTTTTATGCGATAATTTCTAAGTACCTTATTAACTTGCCCTGCGCCTTACCGCTGACAACTTGATAAAGCAAACTGTGAGAGGCGTCAAACTTAATAAGATGTTGGTGTATTTTAGGATATTGATCCCTGGGAGATAACAAGAGAATTTCTTTTCAGTTTGGCTTCAAAGTTGGTGTTTCTTCCTGAGAGGTTTGAATTAGTTTTAAGCCTTTGTATGACCTAGTTTGCCATTTAATTGAAGAAATTTGGCTATTAGTGTCCGTGTTATAACTTGTGAATATCAAATCTAATTAGTTTCAAATCTTCAATGCTAATATTTAATTGCATTAGAAACTTATGCCGCACTCAGTACTAGTCTCTTTGCGTGCACTAATATATAGAGGGGGCTGGGGTTATGCAATATGGGGATACCTTTCTTGGATCGTGCAGCAGCCAAAATACATTTAGATTTATTTCAAACTCTCACAAGAATCCACTCCACTAGATTTTATTTCATAATGCTGAGCCATATACCGCAATATAAGTTCTATATAAACTATTTGTTTACTTATATCAATATTTTTAAGATAGCCTAGGGCAGCTGGGTCTGATTCCCAACACGTTGCTATGCCTCCTCAGTGTCTAAACCTTTCACCACTTAACTTCCTAGTCCATATCTTCCCATGATCTGCTTTATAAGAATTTTGTCCCTTCAGTGGTTCTCGCTTTTCGAAAGATGGGTTCATCAGTGAGCGACCCTTCCCATGAAAGATCCACAGCTCTCGTTAATTATTTTAGCAAATTGCTGCAAGATAATTAACAAACGATTTGTGTAGTACTCTGAGATCATGATCTGTTTTTATAAAGTTAATCTGTACTATTGTTAATGGTTCCTGGATGGGTATGGGGCGCATAATAAAGATATTAAACTAAACTTCCTGGGATCATTGTTCCCATGGCCCGGTCTAACACTAGGCTTTCTAAATTTGAAAGCAAATACTATAGTACTAAGAAACACGGAGGAAAGTAAAGTGTATGCTGAATATAAGTAAAAGTTAACAAAATTTACTTGTTATTTTACATGTTCATAAGACAAATTAAAGACAAGCAATCCTGCCAGCATACAAAACATTTAAGACTTGTTGAATAAACTGCACATTCAGCAGTTCAGGATCTTCCAGTCTCCTGCAGGCGGTTCCCCTATTCACACTATTTTCCAGTGATGACTCAGCTCTTACGTGACCGCTGGCAGCGTTGATCGTTGGGTGGGTTAGATGACCAACAATTTTTTTTTTAATCAAACCACAACTAAACTTTTAGCTAGCCTTCGTCGTTATCGACTGCATATTGGTCAAACCAGACTCTTACATGGTCATATTACAGATAAGTGGCCTTAGTGCAAGGCTGTCGAGGACCCATAGCCTCGGAGAAGAGACTAATGGTTACAAGGAAATGTTGGGCCTTTCATTGAATCCGTTTGAGTATGTTCTTCGACTCCTCCCCCAGTTTATTTTTTTTTATAAATTACACACACACCAGGAGCTGCGAATCGACCCCTTCAACCACAAATAGGTGAGTACGTACGTGTGCTTGTTTGTCCCCTTCCCTCTTTTGTAATGTTCGACTGCCTAATAGTATGTACTAAACCGGTCCAGTCTGAACCCGGCGTTCACAGTGGATGACCTGCCTTCAAGAACTTGCCAGGAGTGCTGCTCCAGTGTTGCGCTCATTTCTTGATGACTGACTTCCGCAGCCACACCTCATTCATATCTCCATGAAAAACAGCACATATCTAGGTATATACACAGTTTACTTTATTTCCTCCTTTTTTTAGGGATTATATATGCTGATAAGGGTATACGTATAGACTGAGACCTTACCGACGCTCTTGTGGAAATTTATTAAACAAATCGCTAGATAAAATGACGCCATTATCTTGCAGTCACTGCACCATTAATAAAAGAAGGAGCTCAGAAATCGAGAATGAGGTGTGCAACAAGAGAAATTACCATGCTGATAACAATTAGGGTGCCTCAGAGCTCTGACTGGGAGTAGTAAGTAGTGTATACAGGTAGCACTGTAGCTCAGAGCTCTGGCTGGGAGTAATAAGTAGTGTGTATACAGGTAGCACTACAGCTCAGAGCTCTGGCTCAGTAGCAGATAGTGCAGGTAAAACTGTAGATAACATTTTTGGCTGGGGGTGTCAAGTAGTGTGTAAAGGAATACGTACATAAAAGTAAGAAGGTAGCACTAACTCAAAGCTCTGGCTGGGTTTAGTAGCATATACTAGTATGTGGCCCTCAGGCGGGACACCCACCACCTCCTTGCGTAACGGTCACTGCTGTATAGCTGATACCCAACACTTCAGGTGAACACAGTCGACAAGATAAATGACAGGATATATACACCGAGAGGTGGATGTCTCTGTTTATATACAGCATACTAAGAGTTTAAAAGTGACAGAGGTCCCAACATTTGCGTTTGCTATAGAAGTTATAGTGATAATGAAGTATTTACAAATTTATGTATCATTGACGCCAGAACAAGTCATGAGTACGCAGTCATGAATTCAATAAAGAACATTACAATGTACTCATATGTGCTTATGAGTTGCATACAATACACAATACTTACAAAAATATGAACGAATTTAGGCAGGTAACAAGAAACTAAGCAATTTGGACGTGACTTCCCTTTTCACTAAAGTACCTACCACACAAGCCATCGATGTTCTACGACGTAAAGTCAATTAGGACCTTGACCTTCCTCTACCTCCCGGAAATTTTGTTGACCTTATTGAACTCTGTGTTAATTTCAACTGTTTTTCTTTCAATAACAGGCTCTACAAACAAACATACGGCATGGGAATGGGGTCCCCTATCAGTGCCGTCTTAGCTAACTTGTACATGGAGCACCTAGAGGCTGAACTCTTCGCCAACATCATCCCCTCAAGCGTCACCTGGTTACGTTACGTGGACGACGTCCTCGTAATAACTCCCAAAAGTTTTGATGTACAGAATCTTCAGGCAAGGCTCAACGCAGTTGAACCGGCGATCCAGTTTACACTAGAAGAAGAGTCCAATGACAAGCTACCCTTTCTAGACGTCCTCATCCACAACCTAAGATTTCAAGTTTACCGGAAACCTACAAATAAAAATGATCTCACACACTTTTATTCCAGTCAAGATACTAAGACCAAAAGAGGCATCATCATCGGATTTTTCCTAAGAGCTTACCGAATTTGTAGTCCTGAGTTTCTTGACGAGGAATGTACATACATTCACCAAACCTTCACTGATTTACAATTTCCTTCCTTTTTCATCAAAGATTGCAAGAAAAGAGCTCTTCAGATCATTAATTCTCCACGCACGAACACCACTCCTAACAAAGTTATAATTCTTCCCAACAGTCAGGTTGCATCGAACATTTCTAAAGTACTTGCACAAGCTAACACTAGAGTCGCCATCGCTTCCAGCACTTCTATAAAGGATCTAACCAGGACAAAATCCAAGCACCATGAACCAGTCAACGCAGGGGTTTACACTATACCCTGTGGAGGCTGCGACAGAATTTATGTAGGAGAAACAGCAAGAAACCTCGAAACACGCTTCAATGAACACATTAATGCATGTAGGAACGATAACCTGAACAACGCCTGCGTACAACACCGAAATTCCACCAATTATCTCATGAAATTCAAAGACGCCCGTTTAGCAATCAAAGAAACTAATTTCCGCAGACGCAAGTGCCTTGAATCAGCACTTATCGCTGTTTCTAACACAATTAAACAAAACAAAGGCAGCTTCACCATCTCTGAAGTCTTAGCAAGAATCCTCCTGAAAACAGTAAACCCTACCATCACATAGTCTCTCCTGCTAATACTACACAAGCACATCGCATAAGTGGAGCACTGCATGAGCCAGTTCAAGAAGAGAACCAAAAGGTACCTATTACCTGGAGTCTACCTGGAGAGAATTCCAGGGGTCAACGCCCCCGCGGCCCGGTCCGTGACCAGGCCTCTTGTTGGACCAGAGCCTGATCAACCAGGCTGTTACTGCTGGCCGCACGCAGTCCAACGTACGAACCACAGCCCGGCTGATCAGGTACCGACTTGAGGTGCCTGTCCAGTGCCTGCTTGAAGACAGCCAGGGGCTTGTTGGTAATCCCCCTGATGTATGCTGGGAGGCAGTTGAACAATCTTGGGCCCCTCACACTTATTGTGTTGTCCCTCAACGTGCTAGTGGCACCCCTGCTCTTCATTGGGGGAATGTTACATCGCCTGCCGAGTCTTTTGCTTTCGTAGGGAGTGATTTTTGTGTGCAAGTTTGGTACTAAGCCCTCGAGAATTTTCCATGTGTATATAATAATAATAATATATTTATTTACTACAAGTACATGTACATGGTATACAGGCCTAGCTGACATCAGTGACATACTACTATATAGAAAGTCCCTTGTTATGCTGAGCATTTCGGGCAGATTAGGTCAGTGTCCTAGGATGCGACTCACACCAGTCGACTAACACCCAGGTACCCATTTTACTGATGGGTGAACATAGACAACAGGTGTAAAGAAACACGCCCAATGTTTCTGCCCTGGCTGGGAATCGAACCCAGACCCTCGCCGTGTGAAGCGAGAGCTTTAGCCACCAGACCACCCTGTATCTCTCCCGCCTGCGTTCTAGAGAGTACAGGTTTAGGAACTTCAAGCGTTCCCAGTAGTTGAGGTGGTTTATCGCACTTATGCGTGCCGTGAAGGTTCTCTGCACATTTTCAAGGTCAGCAATTTCACCCGCCTTGAAAGGTGCAGTTAGTGTGCAGCAATATTCCAGCCTAGATAGAACAAGCGATCTGTAAAGTGTCAACATGGGCTTGGCATCCCTGGTTTTGAAGGTTCTCATTATCCATCCTGTCATTTTTCGAGCAGATGCAATTGCTACATTGTTATGGTCCTTGAAGGTGAGATCCTCTGACATGAACACTCCCAGGTCTTTGACATTAGTTTTTCGCTCTATTGTGTGGTTGGAATTAGTTTTGTACTCCGATGAGATTTTAATTTCTTCACGTTTTCCGTATCTGAGTAATTGAAATTTCTCATCATTGAACTTCATATTGTTTTCTGCAGCCCATTTAAAGATTTGGTTTATGTCTGCTTGGAGTCTTGCAGTGTCTTCAACGGTGGACACTGTCATACAGATTCGGGTGTCATCTGCAAAGGAAGACACAGCACTGTGGCTTATATCCCTGTCAATGTCTGATATGAGGATGAGGAATAGGATGGGAGCAAGTACTGTGCCTTGTGGAACAGAGCTTTTCACAGTAGCTGCCTCAGACTTTACTCTGTTGACTACTACTCTTTGTGTTCTATGTGTTAGGAAATTATAAATCCATCTACCAACTTTTCCTGTTATTCCTTTATCACGCATTTTGTGTGCTATTACACCATGGTCACACTTGTCAAAGGCTTTTGCAAAATCTGTGTATATAACATCTGCATTCTGTTTATCTTCTAGAGCATCCAGGACCTTGTCGTAGTGGTCCAGTAGTTGGGACAGACAGGAGCGGCCTGCTCTAAACCCATGCTGTCCTGGGTTGTGCAATTGATGGGTATCAAGATGGGTGGCGATCTTGCTTCTTAGAACCCTTTCAAAGATTTTTATGATATGGGACGTTAGCGCAATTGGTCTGTAGTTCTTTGCTATTGCTTTACTGCCCCTTTGTGGAGCGGGGCTATGTCTGTTGTTTTTAGTAGCTGCGGGACGATCCCAGTGTCCATGCTCCCTCTCCATAGGATGATAAAAGCATGTGATAGGGGCTTCTTGCAGTTCTTGATGAACACGGAGTTCCATGAGTCTGGGCCTGGAGCGGAGTGCATGGGCATGTCATTTATTGCCTTTTCAAAGTCATTTGGCGTAGTGATGATGTCAGAAAGGCATGCGTCTGTCAAGTTCTGTGGCACTCTCATGAAAAATCATTTAGGTTTTCGATTTTCAGTCTGGTTAGTGGCTCGCTAAAGACTGAGTCATACTGGGATTTAAGTAACTCACTCATTTCCTTGCTGTCATCTGTGTAGGACCCATCCGGTTTAAGTAGGGGCCCAATACTGGTTGTTGTTCTCGACTTTGATTTTGCATAGGAAAAGAAATACTTAGGGTTTCTTTCAATTTCATTTATGGCTCTTAGTTCTTCCCGTGTCTCTTGATTCCTATAAGATTCCTTTAGTTTTAATTCGATGTTTGCTATTTCTCTGACTAGTGTCTCCCTACGTATTTCAGAGATATTGGCCTCCTGTAGCCGCTCCGTTATTCTGTGCCTTCGCCTGTATAGGGAGCGCCTCTCTCTTTCTAGTTTGCATCTTCTCCTCCTTTTCCTTAAGGGAATTTGCCTTGAGCAAACCTCAAGTACCACAGAGTTAATTTGTTCAAGACATAGGTTGGGATCCGTGATGCTTAGGCAATCTTCCCAGTTTATATCATTTAGGATTTGGTTTACTTGGTCCCACCTTATGTTTTTGTTATTGAAGTTGAATTTGGAGAAAGCTCCTCACGGCTGATCACATTTTGTTGATCTGGAGCTCCCCGCATGCATGTCTGGACCTCTATTATGTTGTGATCTGAGTATATTGTTTTTGATATGATGACATTTCGTATCAGATCATCATTGTTGGTGAAGATGAGGTCCAGCGTATTCTCTAATCTTGTGGGCTCTACTATTTGCTGGTTTAAGGTGAACTTGGTGCAGAGATTTAAAAGTTCATGCATGTGTGAATTTTCATCTGAGCTGCCTCCTGGTGTTATCTCTGCTACCACATTGTTTGCAATGTTCCTCCATTTTAGGTGCCTGAGGTTGAAATCCCCAGTAGCAAGATGTTGGGGGCAGGAGCTGGAAGATTTTCCAGACAGTGGTCAATTTTCAGAAGCTGTTCCTGGAATTGTTGGGACGTTGCATCCGGGGGCTTGTAGACAACCACGATGACCAGGTTTTGATTCTCGACCTTTATTGCTAGTACTTCAACTACATCATTTGAGGCATTTAGTAGTTCTGAACATATAAGTGACTCTGTGATATACAGGCCAACCCCCCCTTTTTGCCTATTCACTCTGTCACACCTGTATAGGTTGTAGCCCGGGATCCATATTTCATTGTCCAAGTGATCTCTTATGTGGGTCTCTGTGAAAGCCGCAAACATGGCATTTGACTCTGTAAGCAGTCCACTAATGTAAGGTACCTTGTTGTTTGTTGCTGGCTTTAGACCCTGTATATTAGCAAAGATGAATGTAGTTGGATTGGTGGTATTGGTGGTATGGGGGGGGGTCTTTTTTTCCTGGCTCTAATATCTGTTGTAATGGAGTGGAGGCCACTGACTGTGATTCCACTCCAGAAATGATTGCAGTTGGTGTACAATTTCTGTCATTTCCTGCCAGCTTTTTTTCCTTCCTGGCACTAAAAAACCTCTCTCTCCGGAGTGGCAGAAAGGGAGGAGAATGATTTTTTATTTTTTTAGCTAACACACATGTATATGTAAATAACTCTTTTTACCTTATTCCTAGTATACATATATCCTTTATAATATAATAGCATATATATCCTGCAATGTATAATATTAAGGTATAAAAAGGACCCCAATGGAAATAAGTCACTCTGACACATATGCTACACATATGCTGCTATGTATGATAATCTATGTAAATGTATTTGTGTATACCTGAATAAACTTACTTACTTACTTAACAGGCCTTCTCTATTCCAACTACCAACAGAAATATTGTCTAACCTATTTTTGTACTACCTAAGTAATTGCTTTTATCACCTTTTACTCATGTGCAAAATTGATTGTTCTACCTTATTGTATTACTACTACTACAACTTATATCACTACTACTTCTACCACCACTAGTATTACACCTCACTCTGAGCCTATATATACCCTGTGTGTCAATGTATTGTTTGTAACGGCTTGACAAAGCTCCTGGAGAGCCAAACGTTGCCACAATAAAAATGTCACATTAGTTGCATTTGTGTCCTTTTACTTAACAGGTCTAGGTGGTTGCGAGTTGTTTAAAACAGTATGTTTGGGTGTTTTTTTCAGTGTGGTTTGTAATATGCCACTGTGGATACAATACTCTGACATTTTTTGAACATTTATGAATGAGTTGTCTTTGAATTCATGAATTTGTTTGCATTCCAGCACATAATGACGCAAGGTATGACATTTGGAGGCCCCGGTGGCCTGGTGGTTAAAGCTCTCGCTTCACACACGGAGGGCCCGGGTTCGATTCCCGGCGGGGTATAAACATTTCGACGTGTTTCCTTACACCTGTTGTCATGTTCACCTAGCAGCAAATAGGTACATGGGTGTTAGGCGACTGGTGTGGGTCGCATCCTGGGGGACAAGATTGAGGACCCCAATGGAAATAAGACCCTCCGGGGTTAAAAATCCGAAGAAAATCTTATCTATTATCTTATCCTCTGGCAAAGTTTACATTTGGATACGTAAGTTTATTCAGGTACAGGTACACATAAATAGTTACATAGATTATCATACATAGCAGCATATGTGTAGATTACCTAGGATAACCCAAAAACAGTCAGACTTATTTCCATTGGGGACCTACGTCAGCTGGTGGTGCAAACTTGAAGATGTTTGTAGCCTAACCAAAATCGGGCAACAGTGCTGATTCTACTAGCCGTGCCATTTGAGGGACTAATTAATAGGCCTTTTATGAATCCATGTGCTTTTGCGCTACTCTCCACAAAATGGATATGTGGTACATTCTTAACTAACCGCTTCTGCGGCAAAATCAAAATCGTGTGGCTCTTCCCGCATGAGATAATAATGACACTGACTTGCTCTCATTCTCATCTCGCCCCCCACCCAACACAGAGGAGTCATATACAACCACTACCAGCTGCAATACTGGGTTCATACAACCATCAATATACATAATTTGTTGAAAAGAATGCTTTTGACTAAGGCATTATTATGCTTAGTTTCAAGATGAGGCTCGGATTGCGAAAAACTAAGGTTCTTCGGGGAAAGTAATAAATAGTGATTTTGAAAAAAAGTAGTTCCTCATTATACAAGGAAGCGTTGTCCCATTATCTACATATATTGTGGAAATTTTTTTTTATAATTTTCCTATATTTAGAATGAATAAAATGAATTAATATAATAATTATTTGTTAAAATGTGGTGTTGGTTTGACTTTCGAGAAATTTCGAGTGATGGGGAAACCAGCACAGCCGGGTAGTGCCTAGCGTAGGAAGAGACGCAATGGAAAATGGCTAAGTAAACATTGGTAGTGTGCATGAGAGACGTATCGGGTGTCACCGAAGCCGAAAATGTGTGGATCGGGGTAAATGGAGAGCTATGTAATAAATAAACGTCAAGAGTTCCGATATTAGCGAATTACAAGAGAATGTCTGCCAGAATACAGCTGGAATTGTGGAAAATAAGGAGACGCTGAATAGTCTGTGCAGCTCACCTTATATAATGTATGCTTCCTTAATGTACAGTAGATTACCATGTTGGCCAACCTCTGGGGTCTGTCTGTTAGGGAAGCGTTAATGGGTGTGATCCAATTTATACAGTCCACATAATTCTAATTTACCAGTATTACTGGTTTGAATTTAATAATTGTTCACGTATCTTATAGGCCCAACTTATGAGTGTAGGAGTAAGTAGGTGGGCATCGTCGAAGGAAGTATGATGTTGTGACCCATTGTGCTTAAAGGCTCATCTAATCTATATATCTATCTATCTATCTATACATATATATTCTTTTTTTCTTTTCAACAAACCGGCCGTATCTCACCAAAGCAGGGTGGCCCAAAAAGAAAAACAAAAGTTTCTATTTTTAACTTTACAGGAGAGGAGGTTACTAGCCCTTTGCTTCCGGCATTTTAGTCGCCTCTTACGACACTCATAGCAAACGGGCTATATATATATTGAAACTTTTCGTCAGGGCTATTCAGCCTAAGGAGCAGAGGCGGCTCGATCCTCGTCTGCTAAATGCAGCCCGGTCTCTGACCCATGAGGTTGTTGGTGATAGCGGAGGGAGAATATAATAAGTGTTGCACAAGGCATCGTGTGTGAATGTATAGTCGGATTGTGTGACCTGCTTCACTAACTTTGTATCCTTCTTGCCCAACTAATTCATACCAAATCTCATGATGAGAATAAATAAAATGTAGCCAGAAGGTACAAGTTTAGTGTGCCTCAACTTGCTTGCTCTGCACAAGTCCACAAAGAAGTTAGCATTTTTAATATGCACTATTGACACTGCCCGGTTAAAGAGGAAGCAACCGAGGCGCTAACCCAGGGCACGCCCTCCCCACCACCACCACACACCAACCACAATTCACAATATAAAAATGTGATGGGCAATTTGAGTATAAAAATTGACAATGTGAGGGACATTTTACACACACACACACGGGTTAAGGGAAATCGGCCTGACGACACTGGAGGACAGGAGGGTCAGGGAAGACATGATAACGACATATAAAATACTGCGGGGAATTGACAAGGTGGACAAAGACAGGATGTTCCAGAGATGGGACACAGAAACAAGGGGTCACAATTGGAAGTTGAAGACTCCTATGAGTCAAAGGGATGTTAGGAAGTATTTCTTCAGTCATAGTTGTCAGGAAGTGGAATAGCCTAGAAAGTGAGGTAGTGGAGGCAGGAACCATACATAGTTTTAAAACTATGTATGGTTCCTGCTCATGGAGCAGGGAGAGAGAGGACCTAGTAGCAATCAATGAAGAGGCGGGGCCAGGAGCTGAGTCTAGACCCCTGCAACCACAAATAGGTGAGTACACACACACACACACACACGGCCAGGAGCTGTGAATCGACCCCTGCAGCTACATATAATTAAGCCTGAATACCTTCCATCCTCCCTCCCACAGGCGCTGTATAATCCTACGGATTTAGCGCTTCCCCCTTGATTATAAGAATAAGGTGAGTACACACACACACATGAACTCTGTTTATTTCTCTTTTCTCCGAGTGTCCTGTGGCTTGGTTGAGTTTCCGTGGTTCCATACTAGCACGGGTGGAAACGTTTTGCTTGTTTCCTTACACCTAGCAGTAAGCAGGTACCTGGGTGTTAGTCGACTTGTGTGGGTCGCATCATGGGGAACAAGATTGAAGGACCACAATGGAAATAAGACACAAGTCCTCGATGACGCACTGACTTTCTTGGGTTATCCTGGGTGGCTAACCCTCCTGTTAAAAATCCCAACAAATCTTATTCTTATCCTAACCTACACAAAATTTCGTGTGTATGAGTGGTGCAGAGGTTAAAGAAATTGAATCTTCTTAAGTACTGTAATGTGTAAAAATTTAGGCGAATCTGTTGTGTACACTATGTACACAGTACTTGTACTGCATTTAACACCATGAAGAGAAAAATATTTTGCTTTAAAAGACCAATAACACGGTTGGCTCTCAGAATGTTGGGACAGTCCTTGATGTGGGGTGACTACCACCCACAGGATGGATGTTGGGTGACTACCACCCATAGGATGGATGTGGAGTACAAAAAACTATCAAGCTAACTTTCCTAATGAATACTTAGTTGATACGTTATATTGTATAACAATACCAGTGTATCATTTAACAATGAAACTGTAGTAGTGGGCCCCTACAAGATGACTGACCTGATGGCCCCTACATGATTGACCTGTTAGTCCCTACAAGATGCTTGACTTGGAGGCCCCTACAAGATTGTTGACCCGGTGGCCCCTACGAAATGATTGACCTGATAGCCCCTACAAGATGACTGCCCTCGTGGTCCCCAACAAGATGTTTGCTGTGGAGGCCCCTAAAAGAGGCCTGATCTGATGGCCCCTACAACAGGCCTGATCTGATGGCCCCTACAAGAGGCCTGATCTGATAGCCCCTACAAGAGACCTGATCTGATGGCCCCTACAAGAGGCCTGATCTGATGGCCCCTACAAGAGGCCTGATCTGATGGCCCCTACAAGAGGCCTGATCTGATGGTCCCTACAAGAGACCTGATCTGATGGCCCCTACAAGAGGCCTGATCTGATGGCCCCTTCAAGAGGCCTGATCTGATGGCCCCTACAAGAGGCTTGATCTAATGGCCCCTACAAGAGGCCTGATCTGATGGCCCCTGCAAGAGGCCTGATCTGATGGCCTCTACAAGAGGCCTGATCTGATGGCCCCTACAAGAGGCCTGATCTGATGGCCCCTACAAGAGGCCTGATCTGATGGCCCCAAGAGGCCTGATCTGATGGCCCATACAAGAGGCCTGATCTGATGGCCCCTACAAGAGGCCTGATCTGATGGCCCCTACAAGAGGCCAGATCTGATGGCCCCTACAAGAGGCCTGATCTGATGGCCCCTACAAGAGGCCTGATCTGATGGCCCCTACAAGAGGCCTGATCTGATGGCCCCTACAAGAGGCCTGATCTGATGGCCCCTACAAGAGGCCTGATCTGATGGTCCCTACAAGAGGCCTGATCTGATGGCCCCTACAAGAGGCCTGATCTGATGGCCCCTACAAGAGGCCTGATCTGATGGCCCCTACAAGAGGCCTGATCTGATGGCCCCTACAAGAGGCCTGATCTGATGGCCCCTACAAGATGCTTTCCCGCCCCCTCCTACAATATGCTTGCCCTAGGACCCCCTTAAGATGCTTGTTCTGGGACCTCCATAAATTGCTCGCCTTGAGAACCCTCACAAGTTGTTCGCTTTCTGGCCCCCACAAGGTCGCCATGGGACCCACTCCACAAGTTGTTCGCCTTGGGGCCCCCAACAAGTTGTTTGCCTTGGGAACCCCACAAGTTGTTCGTCTTTGAACCCCCACAAGTTGTTCGTCTTTGAACCCCCACAAGTTGTTCGCCTTGGGACCCCCACAAGTTGTTCGCCTTGGGACCCCACAAGTTTGAATTGGGACCTCCACAAGTTGTTCGCCTTCTGGCCCCCACAAGTTCGCCTTCTGGCCCCCACAAAATGTACGCCTTGGCGCCCCCACAAGTTGTTCGCCTTCGGGTCCCCACAAGTTGTTCGCCTTGGGATCCCCACAATTGTTTGCCCGGGTGGCCTCCGTAAGTTATTTGCCCTTAGGGCCATCACAAGTTTCTGCTCTCGTGTCCACAAGCTGTTCGCCCTGGGCTCCAACCCCAGCAACTCTTTAATGAGCCGCTGACACAGGTGACGGAAAGCAAACAGATGGTCTTGCCCTGTCGAAGCCTAAGTAATTTTATTTAGGCACAGGTACACATAAGGACAATTATAATACCTAGTGTAAATTACCTAGAATAACCCAAAAAGGTCAAAGTGATTTATTTTAATTTGGGTTCCTCCCAATTCAAGCCAACATATTTCATTACATCAGAGTGAGAAAAAAAGTCTCCCCATGTGGTAGCGGGTGGTAGGAATAACAGCTGATGCTCGATCCTTCAAAAGTGAGAAAGATCGCTGCCGAGGTTTCTAATATTCAAAAGAAAAAAACAAGTGGTGGCCTGAAGAGCAAACGTGCCCAGCTCACACAACCAGATGTTGAGTGAAAGTAAACAAGTTTAGCCTGCTCATACTTTCCAATACTAACTTTTTTTATATACGTATATCCATAAAAGACGAGTTTGTAGAGAATATTGAAGGGTTCACAAGTAAACAATTTGTACTTGTTGCAACTTCTCGTGTGAATAAAAATATAGTAGTATTTTATTTATGCCATTAGCCTTTTTATTATAACTGACATTGGTATTTTTCATGCAACTGTAATAATAATAATAATAATAATAATAATAATAATAATAATAATAATAATAATAATAATTTGATCTGCATATAATCAAGAGAGGTTAAATACTTTCGGTTTAGTGGTAAAGATTTCCCCTCACAACAAAAGGATCCGGGTTCAATCCCTGGCCTGGGCGTGAAGTAATTTCCAAGTAACAGTAACTTAGGCTTGCCGGAACGAAATCCTTGAAGTTACCATTGTTACCAATGGAAATGAGTCACTGACTTTTTTAGGCTATCCTAGTTAATCTACACATGCGGTGCCTTGGTGCCGTGAGTGGCTCTTAATCCAAGGAATTGGCCCTATTCTTCCCTTCCCTGAACAGAGCCTGATTGTTTCCCATTCCCCGGTTGCTGTATGACCCCTTGCAGGTTTGACGCAAGGGGAAAATATAGCTAGCTTTTGTTCCCATTTGTCAAATGACCCTAGTAGGTTTAGCGCTTCTTTTTGTTTATAATAATAATTTGTCATATAGACCCAAACAGCACCACAATGTATGTACACAATTTTATTGTATATGAAATTAAAAACTCTGTCTCCCCTCTCCCCACTTGGTTTGTGTTTATTGTAGAAGTGTTGATATGTTCGAGGTAAGTACGTAGGACGTTACTGTGTTGTAGATGGGTATGTTGGTGGTGAGTATGTTGGATGTGGGTGTGCTGGAGTATCATGGTGGTGTGTTAAAAGCAGGGACGCCATGAATACACTATGAGGAAACAATAATTGTCCGGGGTCCAAGACTGTTCAACAGCCTTACACCATACATAAGGGGAATAATTGGAATAATTACCAATAGATCCCTGGCTGCCTTCAGCCGGGAATCTAACTAGTATTTACGGTTAGCTATATCTAACTAGTGTTTACAGTTAGCTATATATTAATATTTACAATTAGCTATATCTAACTAGTGTTTACAGTAAGCTATATCTAACTGAAGCCGTTATTTACAGTAAACTATATGAAGTGTTGTTTACAATAAACTATAACTGTAGTGTGTTGGTTACAGTAAACTGACAGTTGACATCAATGTGTAACTGAAGTGATATTTACAATAAACTATGTGTTGTCTACAGTTAACATCAATGTCTGTGAAGTGGTTTACAGTAAACTATAACCGTGGTGTCTGCACTAAACTATATCTGTGAAGTGGTGTTTACTGTAAACTAACAGTTGACACCAATGTCTAACTGCAATAGGTCAGTTCGAGACACAAGATACACATCGCTATATGTAACTGGTCAAAATATTCCTATTGTCAAGGTGAGCGCTATAATTCGCATTTCCAGGAGATACATTTTTTTTTATCAAACTAATGTCCTGCACTCATCTTTATTAATAATGAATAGTGTTTTTATATTATCATCATTACTTAAATACAGTATGCACAGTTCAAGACATTTATGAAAGAAAGGTTTCAACAAATGGACATTTTTAGTCCTAGTAGGACTGAAGAATCCAATTGTGGCAAAACGTTCTCTTAACAAATGCCTTGAACTAAGCATATATCTTGATCTACATACTGTCGGTATTCACCATGGCTTTCCAGTCACTGTACAGGTAGATACCTTTCACTCTGCACTTGCAACAAGACAATATTTCTGCACACTGACACTGGTTGAGGCTCAGTAAGTTCCAGCAAGACTTGAGTTTCTTTGTGTTGCAAGTTTAATCTACATGTCATTTTACAAGATTAAGCTGCATGCATGGTCATGCAGTCTAAAGTGCGACACTGATAATCTGCATTCAAAAATATTCAGTAATATTGAAAGACATCCACAAAAATACACAATAAAGTAGCCAAAGCGGCTATTTTTTTATTATGCTCCACACATCCATCGTGTGGACTGTACAGGAGCATAAGGATGCACAAAAGGACTGTTAACAAGAACGTAAAAACGGGTTAACATGCGAGTATAAACTGATACCTGGAGTGTGCTGTGGAACGGCAGCAGCACCGTATAAGAGACACAGCCACAGCACAAGCATGGCGGCCACACACTAGCTCGACTCTCCACTCACCTTACATTTTATACCTGGTCCTCCCGGCTCCTCCTCCTCCTACCTTTGCACATCTCCGATCTGTGACCCATATGGGTTTGGCGCTTGTATTCCACTATGATAATAATAATAATGATAATACTCATGCACAATGACTTTTGGGGGGGGATAATCCTGGATCGGTTGGTAGCGCATTCAGCTCACACATTGATGTCCGTGGTTCGATCCCTGGTATGGGTGAAAACATTAGGGCGTATTTCCTTAAGACTGTCACTGTTCACTTAGCAGCAAGTAGGTACCAGGGTGTTAGTCGACTAGTGTGGGTCGCATCCTGGAGTAAGGGATTATAGTAAACTCTCAGAGTATGAACTGTGATATACACCTCTTGGTGTATGCACAGACATAAACACCTCTTGGTGTATATACCTGGAGAAGGTTTAGGAGGTCAACACCCCCGCGGCCCGGTCTGAGACTAGGCCTCGTGGTGGATCAGGATGTGATCAACCAGGTTGTTACTGCTGGCCGCACGTAAACCTACGTACGAACCACAGCCTGGCTGATCAGGTACTGACTAGGTGCTTGTCCAGTGCCTTCTTGAAGACATATAGGGGTCTATTGGCAATCTTCCTTATGTATGCTGAAAGGCAGTTGAACAGTCTTGGGCCCTTGACACTTACTGTGTCGTCTCTTAGTGTACTCGTGGCGCCCCTGCCTTTCATTGGGGGAATGTTGCATCTCTTGCCCAGTCTTTTGCTTTTGTACGGAGTGATTTTCGTGTGCAAGTTTAGTACTAATACCTCTAAGAGTTTCAAAATATATATTATCATGTATCTTTCTCGCCTGCGTTCCAGGGAATACAAATCAAGGGACTTCAATCTTTCCCAGTAAGATTTTGCCACCGAAGTGGCAAGTTTATTGTGCACCTCATATCCATCCTGTGGACGGTAGCGCAAGAGCATATCTACCTGGAGTCTACCTGGAGAGAATTCCAGGGGTCAACGCCCCCGCGGCCCGGTCTGTGACCAGGCCTCTTGTTGGACCAGAGCCTGATCAACCAGGCTGTTACTGCTGGCCGCACGCAGTCCAACGTACGAACCACAGCCCGGCTGATCAGGTACCGACTTGAGGTGCCTGTCCAGTGCCTGCTTGAAGACAGCCAGGGGCTTGTTGGTAATCCCCCTGATGTATGCTGGGAGGCAGTTGAACAATCTTGGGCCCCTCACACTTATTGTGTTGTCCCTCAACGTGCTAGTGGCAACACAATAAGTGTGAGGGGCCCAAGATTGTTCAACTGCCTCCCAGCATACATCAGAAAAGGCCTAGGCCTAGGAACTAGGCCCCATAAGGGTTTTTCCCAGTAATTTAGGTGCTCTATCGTGTTTTATTCAGATTCAGATTCAGATATTTATTTCTTTGCAAGTTTACAATGTGATTGACATGTTGTAGGGAGTCCTATTTACAAAGGTAGTTTACAGTGTGTAATTACAATAATGATTTGCAGTGCAAGGAGAGCCACTATCATGCCTAGGCATTACTGGCTAACTAAACTTAATGGGTTACAGACTACTTAATACTAGACAAATAGATCATAGTTTGTTAATGTTGTACATCTGTTTTTATATATGGCAAACAGTAAAATGACTCAAATTACAGTATGGGAATATTACAATGGGGCAAGTTGAAAGTAGTATACAGGTTGCATATATCATCAGTAAAATGACTTACCTGGAGCATACGTGGAGAGGGTTCCGGGGGTCAAGGCCCCCTCGGCCTGGTCTGTGACCAGGCCTCATGGTGGATCAGAGCCTGATCAACCAGACTGTTACTATTGACCGCACGCAAACCGACGTATGAACCACAGCCCGGCTGGTCAGATACTGACTTTAGGTGCTTGTCCAGTGCCTGCTTGAAGACAGACAGGGGTCTATTGGTAATCTTCCCTTATGTATGCTGAGAGGAAGTTGAACAGTCTTGGGCCCCTGACACTTATTGTGTTGTCTCTTATCGTGCTAGTGGCAGCCCTGCTGTTCATTGGGGGGATGTTGCATCGTCTGCCGAGTCTTTGTTTAGGAACTTCAAGCGTTCCCAGTAATTGAGGTGTTTTATCTCTACATTTTCTAGGTCAGCGATTTCACCTGCCTTGAAAAGTGCCGTTAGTGTGCAGCAATATTCCAACCTAGATAGAACAAACGACCTGAAGAGTGTCATCATGGGTTTGGCATCCCTAGTTTTTAAGGTTCTCATTATCCATCCTGTCATTTTTATAGCAGATGTGATTGATACAATGTTATGGTCTTTGAAGGTGAGATCTTCTGACATGATCACTCCCAGGTCTTTTACATTAGTTTTTCGCTCTATTGTGTGGTTGGAATTTGTTTTATACTCCGATATAGTTTTAATTTCCTCATGTTTTCCATATCGGAGTAATGGAAATTTCTCATCATTTAATTTCATATTGTTTTCTACGGCCCATTTAAAGATTTGGTTGATGTCTGCCTGGAGTCTTGCGGTGTCTTCAATGGAGGACACTGTCATGCAAATTCGGGTGTCATCTGCAAAAGAAAACACGGCGCTGTGGCTAATATTCCTGTCTATGTCAGATATGAGGATGAGGAACAAGATGGGAGCAAGTACTGTGCCTTGAGGAACAGAGCTTTTCACCGTAGCCACCTCAGACTTTACTTTGTTTACTACTACTCTTTGTGTTCTATCTGTTAGGAAATTATAGATCCATCTACCAACTTTTCCGGTTATTCCTTTATCACGTATTTTGTGTGCTATTACACCATGGTCACACTTGTCAAAGTCTTTTGCAAAGTTTGTGTATATTACATCCACATTTTGTTTGTCTTCTAGAGCATCCAGGACCTTGTCATAGTGGTCCAGTAGCTGGGACAGACAGGAGCGACCTGCTCTAAACCCATGCTGCCCTGGGTTGTGTAACTGATGGGTATCTAGATGAGTGGCGATCTTGCTTCTTAGAACCCTTTCAAAGATTTTTATGATATGGGAGGTTAGCGCTATCGGTCTGCAGTTCTTTGGTATTGTTGTACTGCCCCCTTTGTGGAGTGGGGCTGTGTTGTTTTTAGCAGCTGTGGGACGACCCCTGTGTCCATGATCCCTCCATAGGATGTTAAGGGCACGTGATAGGGGCTTCTTGCAATTCTTGATGAACACGGAGTTCCGTGAGTCTGGGCCTGGGGCAGAGTGCATGAGCATGTCATTTATCACCTGTTCGAAGTCATTTGGCGTCAGGATAATGTCCGATAAGTTTGCGTCTACCAAATTCTGTGGCACTCTCATAATAAATTCATTTAGGTCTTCAACTCTCAGTCTGGTTAGCGGCTCGCTATAAAATGAGTCATATTGAGACTTGAGTAGCTCACTCATTTCCTTGCTGTCATCTGTGTAGGACCCATCTCGTTTAAGTAGGGCCCCAATACTGGATGTTGTTCTCGACTTCGATTTGGCATAAGAAAAGAAATACTTTGGATTTCTTTCGATTTCATTTGTGGCTTTTAGTTCTTCCCGCGTTTCTTGACCCCTGTAAGATTCCTTTAGCTTTAGTTCGATGTTTGCTATTTCTCTGACCAGTGTCTCCCTACGTATTGCAGATATATTGGCCTCTTTTAGCTGCTCTGTTATTTGTTATTCTTTGCTTTCGCCTGTATAATGAACGCCTTTCTCTTTCTAGTTTACATCTCCTTTTTCTTAAAGGAATATGCCTTGAGCATACCTCCAGTGCCACAGAGTTTATCTGTTCTAGACATAGGTTGGGATCTGTGGTGCTTAGGCTAACTTCCCAGTTTATATCATTTAGGACTTGGTTTACTTGGTCCCACTTTATGTTTTTGTTATTGAAGTTGAATTTGGTGAAGGCTCCCTCGTGACTGGTCACATTTTGTCGGTCTGGGGCCCCGCGTATACGTGTCTGAACCTCTATTATGTTGTGATCTGAGTATATTGTTTTTGATATGGTGACATTTCGTATCAGGTCATCATTGTTAGTGAAGATGAGGTCCAGTGTATTCTCCAATCTTGTAGGTTCTATTATTTGCTGGTTTAAGGTGAATTTGGTGCAGAGATTTAAAAGCTCGTGTGTGCAAGTTTTCATCTGAGCTGCCTCCTGGTGTTCTCTGCTACAATTACAATATGGGAATATTATGTGCCGTGAAAGTTCTCTGTACATTCTCCAGGCGAGCAATTTCGCCTGCCTTGAGGGGGCAGTTAGTGTACATCAGTATTCCAGCCTAGAGAGAACAAGCGATTTAAAGAGAATCATCATGGGCTTGGCGTCCCTAGTTTTGAAGGTTCTTGTTATCCATCCTATCATTTTTTCTAGCAGATGAGGTAGATACATTGTTGTGGTCTTTGAAGGTGAGATCCTCTGACAGTATCACTCCCAGGTCCTTCACATTCATTAGTTTTTCGCTTTATTGTGTGGTTAGAATTTGTTTTATACCCTGATACAGTTTTAATTTCCTGAAGTTTTCCATATCTGAGTAGTTGAAATTTCTCTTCACTGAACTTTCATATTGTTTCGGTTGATGTCCGCTTGGAGACTTGCAGTGTCTTCAATGGAAGACACTGTCATGGCAATTCGGGTATCATCCGCAAAGGAAGACACGAAGCTATGGCTTACATCTCTGTCTATGTTAGATATAAGGATGAGGAACAGGATGGAAGCGAATACTGTGCCTTGTGGAACAGAGCTTTTCACTGTAGCCGCCTCAGGCTCTACTCTGTTTACTATTAATCTTCGTGTTCTATTTGTTATGAAGTTATAGATCCATCTACCCACTTTTCCTGTTATTCCTTTATCACGCATTTTGTGCGTGATTAGATTAACCTAATTTGCCAGAAATGCTCTGCATAACCAGGAGCTTTCAATTATTATTATAATCATGGGGAGCGCTAAACCCGTATGATTATAGAGCTCCTGTGGAGGGGGATGGTAGGTATTCAGGGTTAATTCAGGGAACTGAAGTACAGATCCAGTTCCCTAGATCAAGAGCCCCTCACCAGCATCAAGGAACCTTCTCTTGATGGGAGGAGCTTTCAATATACGAGTATGTCATTGATGTCAGCTAGGTCTGTATAAGTTGCATCATGTACTTGTAGAAATAAAGATTATTATTATTATTATTATGATTATTGTACTTATGTGTACCTTTTCCTAAATAAACTTATACCATTCTCACTAACTTAAAACTCATTCTTATTCTCCCAGCCCAGGCTGACAGATTATATTACCTCGATCCCCAGTACGAGTGGAAACATTAAGACGTGTTTCCTTAAGACACCTGCTGTCCATGTTCACCTAGCAGTAAAATATGTACTTGGGTGTTAGTCGACTAATGTGGGTCGCATCCTGGGGACAAAATTGACCTAATGTGCCTGAAATGCACTGCATAACAAGGGACTTTCAATATAGTACCTGGAGTCTACCTGGAGAGAATTCCAGGGGTCAACGCCCCCGCGGCCCGATCTGTGACCAGGCCTCATGTTGGACCAGAGCCTGATCAACCAGGCTGTTACTGCTGGCGGCACGCAGTCCAACGTACGAACCACAGCCCGGCTGATCAGGTACCGACTTGAGGTGCCTGTCCAGTGCCTTCTTGAAGACAGCCAGGGGCTTGTTGGTAATCCCCCTGATGTACGCTGGGAGGCAGTTGAACAATCTTGGGCCCCTCACACTTATTGTGTTGTCCCTCAACGTGCTAGTGGCACCCCTGCTCTTCATTGGGGGGATGTTACATCGCCTGCCGAGTCTTTTGCTTTCGTACGGAGTGATTTTTGTGTGCAAGTTTGGTACTAAGCCCTCGAGAATTTTCCATGTGTATATAATAATGTATCTCTCCGCCTGCGTTCTAGAGAGTACAGGTTTAGGAACTTCAAGCGTTCCCAGTAGTTGAGGTGGTTTATCGCACTTATGCGTGCGGTGAAGGTTCTCTGCACATTTTCAAGGTCAGCAATTTCACCCGCCTTGAAAGGTGCAGTTAGTGTGCAGCAATATTCCAGCCTAGATAGAACAAGCGATCTGTAAAGTGTCAACATGGGCTTGGCATCCCTGGTTTTGAAGGTTCTCATTATCCATCCTGTCATTTTTCGAGCAGATGCAATTGCTACATTGTTATGGTCCTTGAAGGTGAGATCCTCTGACATGATCACTCCCAGGTCTTTGACATTAGTTTTTCGCTCTATTGTGTGGTTGGAATTAGTTTTGTACTCCGATGAGATTTTAATTTCTTCACGTTTTCCGTATCTGAGTAATTGAAATTTCTCATCATTGAACTTCATATTGTTTTCTGCAGCCCATTTAAAGATTTGGTTTATGTCTGCTTGGAGTCTTGCAGTGTCTTCAACGGTGGACACTGTCATACAGATTCGGTGTCATCTGCAAAGGAAGACACAGCACTGTGGCTTATATCCCTGTCAATGTCTGATATGAGGATGAGGAATAGGATGGGAGCAAGTACTGTGCCTTGTGGAACAGAGCTTTCACAGTAGCTGCCTCAGACTTTACTCTGTTGACTACTACTCTTTGTGTTCTACGTGTTAGGAAATTATAGATCCATCTACCAACTTTTCCTGTTATGCCTTTATCACGCATTTTGTGTGCTATTACACCATGGTCACACTTGTCAAAGGCTTTGCAAAATCTGTGTATATAACATCTGCATTCTGTTTATCTTCTAGAGCATCCAGGACCTTGTCGTAGTGGTCCAGTAGTTGGGACAGACAGGAGCGGCCTGCTCTAAACCCATGCTGTCCTGGGTTGTGCAATTGATGGGTATCAAGATGGGTGGTGATCTTGCTTCTTAGAACCCTTTCAAAGATTTTTATGATATGGGACGTTAGCGCAATTGGTCTGTAGTTCTTTGCTATTGCTTTACTGCCCCTTTGTGGAGTGGGGCTATGTCTGTTGTTTTTAGTAGCTGCGGGACGATCCCAGTGTCCATGCTCCCTCTCCATAGGATGTTAAAAGCATGTGATAGGGGCTTCTTGCAGTTCTTGATGAACATGGAGTTCCATGAGTCTGGGCCTGGAGCGGAGTGCATGGGCATGTCATTTATTGCCTTTTCGAAGTCGTTTGGCGTCGTGATGATGTCAGAAAGGCATGCGTCTGTCAAGTTCTGTGGCACTCTCATAAAACGATTTTCAGTCTGGTTAGTGGCTCGCTAAAGACTGAGTCATACTGGGATTTAAGTAACTCACTCATTTCCTTGCTGTCATCTGTGTAGGACCCATCCGGTTTAAGTAGGGGCCCAATACTGGTTGTTGTTCTCGACTTTGATTTTGCATAGGAAAAGAAATACTTAGGGTTTCTTTCAATTTCATTTATGGCTCTTAGTTCTTCCCGTGTCTCTTGATTCCTATAAGATTCCTTTAGTTTTAATTCGATGTTTGCTATTTCTCTGACTAGTGTCTCCCTACGTATTTCAGAGATATTGGCCTCCTGTAGCCGCTCCGTTATTCTGTGCCTTCGCCTGTATAGGGAGCGCCTCTCTCTTTCCAGTTTGCATCTTCTCCTCCTTTTCCTTAAGGGAATTTGCCTTGAGCAAACCTCAAGTACCACAGAGTTAATTTGTTCTAGACATAGGTTGGGATCCGTGATGCTTAGGCAATCTTCCCAGTTTATATCATGTAGAACTTGGTTTACTTGGTCCCACCTTATGTTTTTGTTATTGAAGTTGAATTTGGAGAAAGCTCCCTCACGGCTGATCACATTTTGTTGATCTGCGGCTCCCCGCATGCATGTCTGGACCTCTATTATGTTGTGATCTGAGTATATTGTTTTTGATATGATGACATTTCGTATCAGATCATCATTGTTGGTGAAGATGAGGTCCAGCGTATTCTCTAATCTTGTGGGCTCTACTATTTGCTGGTTTAAGGTGAACTTGGTGCAGAGATTTAAAAGTTCATGCATGTGTGAATTTTCATCTGAGCTGCCTCCTGGTGTTATCTCTGCTACCACATTGTTTGCAATGTTCCTCCATTTTAGGTGCCTGAGGTTGAAATCCCCCAGTAGCAAGATGTTGGGGGCAGGAGCTGGAAGATTTTCCAGACAGTGGTCAATTTTCAGAAGCTGTTCCTGGAATTGTTGGGACGTTGCATCCGGGGGCTTGTAGACAACCACGATGACCAGGTTTTGATTCTCGACCTTTATTGCTAATACTTCAACTACATCATTTGAGGCATTTAGTAGTTCTGAACATATAAGTGACTCTGTGATATATAGGCCAACCCCCCCTTTTTGCCTGTTCACTCTGTCACACCTGTATAGGTTGTAGCCCGGGATCCATATTTCATTGTCCAAGTGATCTCTTATGTGGGTCTCTGTGAAAGCCGCAAACATAGCATTTGACTCTATAAGCAGTCCACGAATGTAAGGCACCTTGTTGTTTGTTGCTGGCTTTAGACCCTGTATATTAGCAAAGATGAATGTAGTTGGATTGGTGGTATTGGTGGTATGGGGAGGGTCTTTTTTTCCTGGCTCTAATATCTGTTGTAATGGAGTGGAGGCCACTGACTGTGATTCCACTCCAGAAATGATTGCAGTTGGTGTACAATTTCTGTCATTTCCTGCCAGCTTTTTTTCCTTCCTGGCACTAAAAAACCTCTCTCTCCGGAGTGGCTGTGGCTACCCTGATTTTGCCATGGTCTGGATGTTCTGTGTCGCCTCGTACCCTTTAGGTGGTATGCCTGGTAGGTCAGTGATGTCAGCTAGGCCAGTATACATTGTAGTACATGTAGTTGTAGAAGTATAGATTATTACATATTATTATAAAAAGTGCTAAACTATTATTATTATTTTAATACGTCCTAGTATTTGCTCACGTGTCTTTCTAAACCAATTTGTTGGTGTCTATTACCAAGGTTTATACCAAACCTTAGTATGTGTGTGTGAAGTATGACAGGAATATCTTCCTGTGTGATGGAGCATGATAGGTAAACCATCCTGTATGAAGTATGATAGGTAAACCATCCTGTGTGATGAAGTATTATAGGAATACCATTATGTGTGAAGTATAATGAGAAGACCATCCTGTTGTAATAAGGAAAATAATGTATAATTAAAATTTACCACTCTTTATATGTCTAGTATTAGGTAGTCTGTAAGCATTAGGATTAGTCTGCCCGAAATGCCATGGCATGTTAGTGGCTTTCTTTGTACCTATCAACATTGTAACCTATGCAAAGAAATAAAATTGTTTGTTTTGTATGATGGAATATGACTGGCAAACAATTTTGTGATAAGAGCATTGTTTCTAGGGGTTCATGGATGGAGTGATGGTAGAAGGAAACAACTGTAGACTCTTGTTATGGAGGCATATATGTATTGGTATTGGTCACATCTGCTCACTGATATGCCTAGTTGAATTCTGAGGAAGAGGGCTGCGGCCTAGCTGGCTGGTTCAAACGGGGGTCATGTGACCAAGGCTTGGCCAGGGAGACTACCTATAAATAGTATTAGGACAAATACATATACTACTACACAAGTATTGCCTGTTGACAGCTCGGCGACGCATACATATGACATCCTCAATATACAAATAAAAACTAATACAAAAGGTATTATTATTATTATAATCATGGGGGAGCGCTAAAAATACAAAAGGTAGACGGCAGGCTCTGGGCTGATTCTATACTACAGATTGAAAAACCTCTGGGCCTCATTAGTTAAAATTTCCTATAGACAGTTCCCACCCCTCTTCCCTCCATCAGTAGTTCTCACAGAGCTTCCCATGATATTGCTGCAGTGGTTATTGCTCAACCTGATGAAAATGAGATCTTAGGACATGTCTGGCGAGACATCTGGTGGCCATCGGGTTGCGGGCGGCCAACAGTAACAACCTGGTTGATCAGGCCCTGATCCGCCATGAGGCCTGGTCACAGACCGGGCCACGGGGGCGTTGACCCCCGAAACCCTCTCAAGGTATACTCCAGTGACGACAGGGACAGACATGAAAATCATTGGAATAGAAGGGCTAGCAGCAACATGGGGGACCAATGATTAGTGAAATGGTACTTTGGAGGCATGGCCTCATGGAGCTGCCTGCTGTACACACCCCCTTGATCTTCTGAAGGTTCATTTTCAGACTCGGCAAATCAAATCATCATTCAGGATCTCTGATGTATGGCATTATCTGCAGATCCAGAACCCATGACCACTAGTGAAAGGGCTCTTGATCTAAGAAATTGGATCTGGTGTCCCCTTGGATTGAATCTTGATTGACTTCCATGACCTGTATGGGTTTAGTGCTTTCCCATGAATAAATACATCGGTATTTTATAAAGATGGAGTTCAAGGGGATGGAGGGAAGTTAATTGATGCTGATGAAAGGTACTTCATCCAGGGAATTGGAGCTATGCTCTTCTTCCTTGAATTGAACCTTCCCATTCCACTGGAATTTTGAGATATGACCCTAGTGGGTTTAGTGCTTAGTTATGATTGTACTAAATCTGTCACATTACAGTCTACAGCAGTTATACAATGTTTAGTATCATAGTACATGTAAGAATAGGAAGATAAATATGCAAACATGATTTTCAAGAAACAAAGCATTTGGAACAGTACAATTTAATTGTTAAAATATATATGGACTAAAACCACTATCAGTTGCATGAACATAAAATAACACAATTTACAGATAAAAACTAATGTAAAATTTCATGCACATTATTATTATAATCAAATAGAAGCGCTAAACCACAGGGGTTATACAGCGCTGCAGGTTATTGTAGGATGCAGGGGGGGGAGTTGTAAAAGGGAGAGGGAAATTAGTAGGGATGGAGGCAGATGACGGGGGAGTGCAGGGGGGGAGGGGGGAAGAGATCGAGGTAGAAGTGACTGAGGGGGGTGCTAGAGGTATAATCTTCAGAGTTTGTGTAAAAGTCAGTTTCTGTCAAAAAATCAACAAGAGAGCGGATTAAAGGAGGGTTTCCCTCCAAGAAGGGAAAAAGGGGGAAAAAAGGGGGCCCGAGCGAAGACGCGTTGAAGGTAAATTCTGCGGCTCGTTGAAGAGTGGGCAGTCCAACAGGATATGCCCAACAGACACTGGAACCTGAAAAGCTCACAAAAGATGGGGGAGCCCTCCATGAGATCCCGTGAGTAAGACGAGGTGGCCCAAGGGAAGAAGGGGGGAGTAGTCTCCCAAACCCCCACATTGGTGACAAGAAAAAAAGGGCCCAAAAACCCTTTAAACCCGGTTTTAAAAGAATGAAGTTTGTTATTCAGCAGGGGGGGACCAGCTTTTTGCCCCCGGGGGCAAGGTGGGGAATGACCGCAAAATAGTCCGGGAAAGGAAACCTCATATGAAACTGGGAAAAGGCCCGGACTGCTGACCGCGCAGCAGTGGCCTGTTCCCCCGCCCTGCCCTCAACATGACCAGGGGCCCAACAAAAAAAAATACGCTTTAAAGATACGGGGAACCAAAGGTGGATACAAAAAACTAGGGGGGGGGTGTATCAATTTTCGGATAGCCTGTAAAGCAATTTAAAGGGGGTCTGAAACACCACAAATGGTGACTCAGGGATAGATGCAAAGGATAAGGCCACAAGAATGGCATACAACCCCCCCCAAATATGTTTGCCCAGGGTAAAGATGCCCCCGTAAACGCTGTCCGGGGAAAAACTGCTGCGAACCGGGCCCTAGATGACCTTTTAACCATCGGTGTATACCGCATGGCATGGGAATGAAACGGGAAATGGTCTAGAAAAAAAA
>WNWK01008749.1:0-82169 GCA_009830355.1 Cherax destructor
ACAAGTCGCCTACAGATAGCTGCCCCAATACCAGCACTGGCTCCTGTAACCAGGGCAACACGACCACTCCAGCGTTCCATGCTGCAACGTTGTACTACGTTTTGTTCTGTATGTACATAATTTATTAATTTTCAAGTACTGTATGTAAACTTATTTTTGAAGAAAACTTTCAAGCCCTCTCACACACACAAACACACGTACATTTACAAACTCGCTGAAAGTGTGTTCCTCAGATACTCGTTCTGACTTGCATAACTGATCTATAGCTCAATGGTCACAAGCATTTTTCTTGTAACAAAAAAAAATAACCTTCCAAGTCTAATTCTCAGGTAGGACAAGATGATCGATCAGTCTTTGTAGTTTGATCCCCAGTATGGGTGAAACATTTGGACATGTTTCCTTAAGACACCTGCTGTCCCTGTTCACCTAGCAGTAAATAGGTACCTGGGTGTTAGCTGACTGGTGTGGATCTCTTCCTGGGGACAAAATTAACCACAATTGCCCAAAATGCTCTGCATAACAAGGGGCTTTTTATATACAGTGGACCCTAGAGTTTTGGCCATAATTCATTCCAGAAGGCTGTTCAAGTGCCATTACCAAACGAATTTGTTCCCTTAAGGAATAATGTAAAGTAGGTTAGTCCATTTCAAACCCCCAAAAATACACTTACAAAAGCACTTGCAATAATACACTTACATAATTGTTCGAGTTTTGAGGTGATCGAAACTCGGGGGTCCACTGTAGTATGTTATTAATATTAGCTATGGTCTGTATAAATTGTATCATATACTTGTAGAAATAAAGATTAGTTATTATTATTATTATTATTATTATTGTTATTATTATTATTATTATTATAACTGCTGCCACTGTTTGCCCAGCAGTAAACAGGTACCATTACTGGAGACAAATTGCATAAAGCCAACAAGTGGAGAAAAAGACACAAATGAAGAGAGGACTCTGTGGAACAGACTTTTTAGTCTTAGACTGAAGCCTGTTCCATAGGTAAAACATCTCGAAGTTCTCTGCAATTGTGTCTTTTTCTCCAGATTCCACTACTTATGTATTAATTAACTGTAGTGGGCCACATCCTGAGGTGATATACCATAACTGAAGTGAATTGAGGCTGGATCACAACTTTATGACTGAAAAGATGAACTAGGCAAAAATAATTGAAAAGTAGGAAGGAAAATAAAAAATTAAATACTAGTTTAGAGGCTAGTAAAAGTATCACAGATATCTATTATAAACATTCCAAAGCTCTTTATATGCAAAGAGCCATATTATGTTTAAACATTAGAAAAGTAAAACTTTTATTTTGATCTAATAAAAAATATTAAATATTACTGAGATACGAGATATTCTCCACACGACTTTACTTGGTTACACTTACTTAAACTTTGCATAATTTACTACCAAATATAAACCCAAGCTTAAAATTATATACAAGGCCTAATTAAAAACTCATGATGCAGTACTTATGTGGTGATGGTAGCTTGAACTGTCTGTGCTAATGTTAGATGTGTTATCAGTTATGCATATCATCCTCTGCTTGTATCTAATCTACAGTACTGTATATACAAGATGTTGCTAGACACTCATTTATTGTCACTTTGTCTAGCAGAAATAATTATTATAATAGTGGGGAAGTGCTTAAAACCATAAGGGTCATACAGTACCTAGGAAATGGGAAGGATGGGGGTAATCAGGTTTGATCCGAAGAAGAGGCGGATGGCTTAAATTCATTGAGATAGATTAACAACCCTTTCCCAGCCTCAAGGCTCTTCACCTTGAAGAATTATCTGGTTCAATAATTAGATTCTTACTACTCGTATCTGTTGAATTAGGGTTCCAGTTAATTAGATTTGAGGTTGGCAAAGCTAGGATTTATTAGCAGTACACCTACTAGGATCATTAAGACTGAGATAACTATTGTACTATGGTGGGGTCAAAGTTTACCAAACATTATTAAATCATCCCATCCACATTTGCTTTTAAGGCAATTCAGCAATTTTAAGATAGGTTGTTAACATTAGACTAAATTTCTGTAATTTAGTTACATATACAGTTTTACCTCGAGTTACGATGGTCCCCAAAATCGCCCTTTTATGTAAGTTTATTTTTTTAAATGCTTTTGTAAGTATATTTTTGGGGGTGTAAAAGGACTAGTCTATTTTACATTATTCCTTATGGGGATAAATTCGTTTGGTAATGGCACTTGAACAGCATTCTCGAACGAAAAAATGTCGTAACTCGAGGTACCACTGTACATGTAACTGAAAGCATAAAATAAATGTTCAAATATGATGGATTTTAACTTGCTGAGTAAAAAAAAAAAATTATACTTGTGTAGTATACAAACTGTAGCTTACATGTAATGAAATATTGTTACCCACAAAGAAAGACACTATCATGAATGAGCATTTCAGGCAGTAAGATTAGATAAACACAATGTACAGTGGACCCCCGAGTTTCGTAAAAACTTCACTCCTGAAGTCTGCTCAAGCGCCATTACCGAATGAATTTACTCCCTTAAGGAAAAATGTCACGTAGGTTAGTCTATTTCAGACCCCCAAAAATACACTTCCACAAGCACTGACAATATTATACAGTGGTCCCTCGGTTTTCGTGCATCTCCAAACTCGAACATTTATGTAAGTGTATTTTCATAAGTGCTGTTGCAAGTGTATTTTTGGGGTCTGAAATAGACTAAACTACGTAACATTATTTCTAAGAAGTAAATTCGTTCGGTAATGGCACTTGAGCAGCATTCTGGAACGAATTTTTGGCGAAAACCGAGGGACCACTGTACTTACATAATTGTACGATTTCCGGGGTTTACGAAACTCGGGGGTCCACTGTATTTAATAAAAATTAAAAAAAAAAAGAGCTGTAAGTTGGCAAGCTAACTGAAAATCACCAGCCATGGGGAGGAAATGTTATTTTATTTACTTTTTTATTTGCATGGAGAAGCACTACAGGGACATTAATATTGATCACAGACTATGAGGCATGAAAAGGACATTGCTGATGGAATGCTTCAGCTATATTATTTAGATATTAAAGTACTCCTTTAAACTCAAAACCAGCTGATGGAATGCTTCAGCTATATTTAGATATTAAAGAAGTACTTCTTTAAACTCAAAACCATCTTGCACCCCGATGGAAATAAATCACTTAAGTTTATTTAGGCATAGGTACACATGATAAATGAGACACTTATGCAATGTTTGGGAATCTTTATTCTAGAAACTTTTGTCACGCAGCGGCTTCTTCAGTGCAGAGAAAGGTGGAAGATGAGGAGCTTGAGGTAATCAGTCCCTCCTCATCTTCCACCTTTCTCTGCATTCAAATTCAAATTCAAATTCTTTATTTCTAGTAATATACAAAGTGGGGTGTACTTATAATTATACATTTTATGAAGTAGATATTACAAAATGGCCAATAATATGCCTAGGTATGCCTAGGCTTTTCAGGCAGTCTTATGATAGGTCTTACTCAATAGTAACACAATGATTATACTGATAGTAAGGTTAGGTAATTATAGTTATTAACTAGGTTTACAAAATTGAGGTACTGAAATTTAAACATTTAAGAATTTAACAATTACATAGTTTAAGAATTTAACAATTAGTTTATATATTAATGGTAAAGGTGATGTATTGGCATAACACCGTTTCTATATTGGAGTGTCTTAGGCAAACTTATGACTAGCTTAAGAATTATGAAGCAATAGTTGTATTAGAATTTTGGTTAGTCATGTGCAAATTAAGGGGAATCACAGATATTAGTAAGTGTATTTTGCTGTGGATATGTGCAAGATAAAGTAGTTTTCATGTGGTTAGCTACCGGTTGGGTGCGTAAGTGAGATAAGATGTTTTTTAATGGTGCTTTTGAAAATAGAGGTTGTGTCTGCAGTTCTAGAGTTTTCAGGCAAGGAGTTCCAGATTTTAGGCCCTTTTATGCGCATTGAATTTTTGTATAGATTTAGTCGGACACGAACAATAACAATAACTTAAAGCGGTAAGATTGTCCAAACACTTACACATGCAAATAAAATATATACGATACAAATAGACGGATCACCAATTCAGGGAAGCTATTAGTAGAATATACAGTAAAACAACCAACAAAATCAATCATGAAACCCTGTGTAGTATGCAAACAAACAAACAAACGTTCCACTGCATGGATTACATGCAACTTTTGTGGTAAATGCTGCCACGCCCCTTGTGTAGACATCCAAGAATCTACTATACGGGATATTAAACAAGGGAAGTGTTTTTGGGTATGTCCAAATGAGACCGAACTGTGGAATAAAATCACATCGATATTAAAAGATGACAACACCAAATCGGACTTCATAAAAAACATGACAGCTTTCTATAACAGTTGGGAAAGTAAAAAATCAGGGCCAGATGGTGCTACCGCCCCTGGTACAGATGTTAAAATGGTTGACAGTAAATGTAAGAGTGGAGAAATAAATGATGGTGACCTGAAGAGGGACAGTAGCTCTAGTGAAATAAATGATGGGAAAACAGGTGTAGACAAGGACACACAAAAAACTGTGCTACAAACTAGCAATACCATGGTAGATAGTAAACAAGGGGATGCCCAGGGAAATACTGAAGATAAATTACCGGAAACAGTTGAAGGCTCCATTCTTAGCACTAGTAACGAAGACAGACACGAGACAGGAACACACCTACCAATGGGGAACACAGTCACAAAAAAAAACAGGGCAAACAGAACCCAGGCCTATGTGAATATTATGCACTTGGTATCTACAGGCATGGAAAATCTGGGAAATCAGATGGGACATGCAATTATGATCACCCCAGAAAATGCCATGCCCATATGAAAACAGGCAAATGCAACCTCCCGTCCTGTAAGTTTTTCCACCCTGAAATGTGCCACACATCAATTCAGAAAAGACAGTGCTATAACTTATATTGCCAGGCATACCACCTAAAGGGTATGAGGCGACACAGAACATCCAGACCATGGCAAAACCTGGGTAGCCACAGCCACTCCAGAGAGAGAGGTTTTTTTAGTGCAAGGAAGGAAAAAAAGCTGCCAGGAAATGACAGAAATTGTACACCAATTGCAATCATTTCTGGAGTGGAATCACAGTCAATGGCCTCCACTCCAATACAACAGATATTAGTGCCAGGAAAAAAAGACCCCCTCCCCATACCACCAATCCAACGACATTCATCTTTGCTAATATACAGGGTCTAAAGCCAGCAACAAACAACAAGGTACCTTACATTCGTGGACTGCTTACAGAGTCAAATACTATGTTTGCGGCTTTCACAGAGACCCACATAAGAGATCACTTGGAGAATGAAATATGGATCTCGAGCTACAACCTATACAGGTGTGACAGAGTGAACAGGCAAAAAGGGGGGTTGGCCTGTATATCACAGAGTCACTTATATGTTCAGAACTACTAAATGCCTCAAATGATGTAGTTGAAGTATTAACAATAAAGGTCGAGAATCAAAACCTGGTCATTGTAGTTGTATACAAGCCCCCGGATGCAACATCCCAACAATTCCAAGAACAGCTTCTGAAAATTGACCACTGTCTGGAAAATCTTCCAGCTCCTGCCCCCAACATCTTGCTACTGGGGGATTTCAACCTCAGGCACCTAAAATGGAGGAACATTGCAAACAATGTGGTAGCAGAGATAACACCAGGAGGCAGCTCAGATGAAAATTCACACATGTATGAACTTTTAAATCTCTGCACCAAGTTCACCTTAAACCAGCATATAGTAGAGCCCACAAGATTAGAGAATACACTGGACCTCATCTTCACCAACAATGATGATCTGATACGAAATGTCATCATATCAAAAACAATATACTCAGATCACAACATAATAGAGGTCCAGACATGCATGGGGGAGCCCCAGATCAACAAAATGTGATCAGCCGCGAGGGAGCCTTCTCCAAATTCAACTTCAATAACAAAAACATAAGGTGGAACCAAGTAAACCAAGTCCTAAATGATATAAACTGGGAAGAGTGCATAAGCATCACGGATCCTAACCTATGTCTAGACCAAATTAACTCTGTGGCACTCGAGGTTTGCTCAAGGCAAATTCCCTTAAGGAAAAGGAGGAAAAGATGCAAACTAGAAAGAGAGAGGCGCTCCCTATACAGGCGAAGGCAAAGAATAACGGAGCAACTACAGGAGGCCACACGGGGGTCATACAGTGCTTTGAGAAATCTGAGGCATTCATGTTCAAATGAGATCAAGAGCTCCTCGCTGGCCTCAAGGAATCTCTCAGCATTTTAGTCACCTCGTAAGAAGTGACTAAAATGCTGAGAGCAAGGGGCTAGTAACCCCTTCTCCTGTATACATTACTAAAGTTAAAAAGAGAAACTTTTGTTTTTCTCTTTGGGCCACCCTGCCTTGGTGGGAAGCAGCCGATTTGTTGAAAGAAGAAGAATATTACCAAAATGAAGCGCTAAACCCACAAGGGTCATATAGTATGATGATAATAATAATAAGTTTGTATTGCATTTTACCCTTATATATAGCTATGAAACCAGTTTTCTTTCTTTAGGGGTGGTGTCTTGATGATTGTAAAATGCTTTTGATTTAAGGAATTGAAGCTACCCCTTCCCTTCCAAATTACCTGATCAACCCTCATTTTCCCTCCATGAAGATCATCTGGTGCACAGATCTGGTTCCATGGCTCCTCTCCCATCCCAGCCCCCTTCTGTACAGTCTTATGACGTTCTCTACATTTCTCACCTAAATTTTGACTTGATAAAGGTCTAGGATGGTCTGAGACATAGTCATAAATTTTCTCTCCTAAGTGTACTTTCTTGGTGAAGCGATCTAGATCTCATTAGATGCCAGTGTTTGGAATACTGATTACTTTAACTTGTACACAAAATCAGCTAAGCCCCACCTACCATCATATATGGATCCTGGGTGATTTGCCACTAAATCTAAACCTCACTGTCACTCTCTACCCGTATATACATTTGATGTGTGAAGGGGCCCAGGACCAGAATGTTTCCAATGAAATGTCCTTGTGTTTGCATTTTGTCTTTATCCATATGTAGTAATAGAAAAATAGGCATGGAAATTTTACAAATAAGAAGTTGGAAGTCATAAACCACATCTGCCTCTACCACAATAATACTGCTATTACAACTACTACACTACTTCCCATAGATGTGTCCACTCCTAGTATTACTTTTGGATGCAACTATTTCTACTAAATACTATTACTTGTGAGTGGTGCACTGAGAAGTCTGTGGAGACAAAGAGGGGAATGTATGAGAGTATAGTTATACCAACGCTCTTGTATGGGTGTGAGGCATGGGTTGTGAATGTTGCAACAAGGAGAAGGCTGGAGGCAGTGGAGATGTCATGTCTGAGGGCGATGTGTGGTGTGAATATAATGCAGAGAACCCGTAGTTTGGAGATTAGGAGGAGGTGTGGGATTACCAAAACTATTATCCAGAGGGTTGAGGAGGGGTTATTGAGATAGTTTGGATATGTAGAGAGGATGGAACAAAAGAGAATGACTTCGAGAGTATATAAATCTGTAGTGGAGGGAAAGCGGGGTAGGGGTTGGCCTAGGAAAGGTTGGAGGGAGGGATAAAGGTGGTTTTGTGTGCAAGGGGCTTGGACTTCCATCAAGCTTGTGTGAACGAGTTAGATAGGAGCATATGGAGACAAACGGTTTTTAGGACTTGACGTGCTGTTGGAGTGTAAGCAAGGTAACATTTATGAAGGGATTCAGGGAAACTGGCAGGCCGGACTTGAGTCCTGGAGATGGGAAGTACAGTGCCGGCACTCTGAAGGAGGGGTGTTAATGTTGCAGTCTTATAACTGTAGTGTAAGCATGCCTCTGGCAAGACAGTGATGGAGTGAATGATTATGAAAGTTTTTCTTTTTTGGGCCACCCTGCCTTGGTGGGAAACGGCTGATGTGTTAATAATAAAAAAAAATCCCTCTTTCAACATTATTGCTACTCTTTCTTTAGCACTAATTCTATTAGAAACCCCTGAACTAATCCCATTTATTTCTCCCCACTGAAGCTCTCCTACCCCCTTCAGCTTTGTTTCATTTAAAGCCAGGACATCCAGCTTCTTTTCATTCATAACATCTACAATCATCTCTTTCTTATCATTCGCACAACATCCACGCACATTCAAACATCCCACTTTAACGATTTTCTTCTTTCTCTTTTTAGCAAGTTATACAGGAAAAGGGGTTACTAGCCCATTGTTCCCGGCATTTTAGTTGACTTTTACAACACGCATGGCTTATGGAGGAAAGATTCTTATTCCACTTCCCCATGGATATGAAAGGAAAAACAATAAGAACAAGAACTATTAAGATAAAATCAAAGAAAACTCAGATGAGTGTGTATACCTAAACGTGTACATGTATGTGTAGTGTGACCTAAGTGTAAGTAGAAGTAGCAAGACGTACCTGAAATCTTGCATGTTTGAGACAAAAAAAAAGACACCAGCAATCCTACAATCATGTAAAACAAACACAGGCTTCCTTTCTACACTCACTTGGCAGGACGGTATTGTTGTTGTAGGTTCGCCAGTACATCCGGCCCGGGTCTTCTCCAAATGGTGACCCGGCATTGGCCCCCTGGGTAGAGGGTGTCGGTCATTTTCTTTCTTCTGTCTTCTTTCTTGGGGCCCCCCAGGTGGGGGTTGACTTCTTCTCTCTTGCTGTGGCTCCCCATGGTGGGGAGTGTCTTCTGACGTCGCATCTTCATCAGCAGGCATCTTCATTAGCATATCTTGGTACTTCGGACTCTTGTAGTTCCAGCAGACGTGTCTTGATATGGGTGGAAGATAAGTGAACTGTAGATATAAATCCAAATTAATTTCCATGAACGTACCTATCTGTGCTTATGATAATGCGAGCACAGATGGGCATGTTTGTGGAGCAACTTGCAATGTGAACAGACTGACTGATGTTGTAGTGGCCAGGCTTAGGCTTGGCTACAGGTACTTCTGACAGTTTGGGAGACACAGATGATGATCAAACTAAATGCAAATTATGTGATCAGGCATATGGTCACTGTCTTGAACACTATGTGCTTAATTGTGCACTTATTGAGGAATATAGAGATAGACAATATAATAACCTATGTGACATGTCAAGATATCTTATTCATGAAATAAGATACCTGCTTGTAACAGATAATTGAAATGTAGATATAAACCCAAATGTACAATTGTTAACCCCTTTGTGTATCCATATGCTCTTGCGCTACCGTCCACAGGATGGATATTTTTTTCATTGCAGATTACATGGGTATCGGAAGTTACAATGTAAATTGAGTGCAAGGAGAGCCACTGACATGCCATGGCATTAGGGGCAGCTTATTCTAGTCCTTAAAAACTATGTACTTAATATTAGAGAAATTTATTGAGTTTATTCTAGTTAAAAATTATTTTCAAAATTACAATATGATGAAATTTTACTGTTTAAATTATTATATAATGATATTATTATATAATTATATAATTATTATATAATGATATGGGGTGCACAATAAACTAGCCACCTCGGTGGCAAAATCTAAAACTCTAGTGACCATGTAAGCGGTGCCCCGTGGCCTGGTACAAAAGCTCTCGCTTACCTTTGTAACTTGTGAGTTCATTATCTTTGTAGCTTGTTAGTTCATTACCTTTGTAACTTGCTCAGCTATCAAAACTTTGGGGTCCAGTCCCTGGACCCATTATGTACCTCTGTAATATTTTGACTACCGCCCACAGGATGGGTATGGGGTGCATAATAAAGATATCAAACTAACTTCACACGGCGAGGGTCCGGGTTCGATTCCCGGCGAAGGGGTGGAAACATTGGGCGTGTTTCTTTACACCACTTGTCTATGTTCATCCATCAGTAAAGTGGGTACCTGGGTGTTAGTGGACTGGTGTGGGTCGCATCCTGCTACAAAACTGACCTAATTTGCGGGAAATGCTCAGCATAACAAGCGGCTTTCTATATAGTAGTATGTCAGCTATGGTCTGTATACCTTGTATATATAGTAAATACAGATATTATTTTTATTATTATTATTATATGTACTCACCCTCCAGGTATACCTATGTGGTTACAGGGGTCGAGTCACAGCTCCTGGCCCCTATTTACGAAAGGAACGCTTTTTTATTTCCTTTTCATCGACCACTTCGGGCAGTACTAGTCTTTCCTGTACATTGGGGAGGGCTAAATATGCGAAAGGTGTCAATGGTGTTAATTGCCTCAAATGTCTATAGATTGTCTCTCGGTCAGCCGGGTACGATTACAATACCTGGAGTTTACCTGGAGAGAATTCCAGGGGTCAACGCCCCTGCGGCCCGGTCTGTGACCAGGCCTCATGTTGGACCAGAGTCTGATCAACCAGGCTGTTACTGCTGGCCGCACGCAGTCCAACGTACGAACCACAGCCTGGCTGGTCAGGTACGGACTTTAGGTGCCTGTCCAGTGCCTGCTTGAAGACAGCCAGGGGTTTGTTGGTAATCCCCCTGATGTATGCTGGGAGGCAATTGAACAGTCTTGGGCCCCTGACACTTATTGTGTTGTCCCTCAACGTGCTAGTGGCACCCCTGCTTTTCATTAGGGGGATGTTACATCGTCTGCCGAGTCTTTTGCTTTCGTGGGGAGTGATTCTCATGTGCAAGTTTGGTACTAATTCCTCGAGAATTTTTCACGTGTATATAATAATGTATCTCTCCCGCCTGCGTTCTAGGGAGTACAGGTTTAGAAACTGAACTTGAGGTGTTTTATCGCAGTTATGCGTGCCGTGAAGGTTCTCTGCACATTTTCAAGGTCAGCAATTTCACCTGCCTTGAAAGGTGCAGTTAGTGTGCAGCAATATTCCAGCCTAGATAGAACAAGCGATCTGTAAAGTGTCAACATGGGCTTGGCATCCCTGGTTTTGAAGGTTCTCATTATCCATCCTGTCATTTTTCTAGCAGATGCGATTGCTACGGTGTTATGGTCCTTGAAGGTGAGATCCTCTGACATGATCACTCCCAGGTCTTTGACATTAGTTTTTCGCTCTATTGTGTGGTTGGAATTAGTTTTGTATTCCGATGAGATTTTAATTTCTTCACGTTTTCCGTATCTGAGTAATTGAAATTTCTCATCATTGAACTTCATATTGTTTTCTGCAGCCCATTTAAAGATTTGGTTAATGTCTGCTTGGAGTCTTGCAGTGTCTTCAACGGTGGACACTGTCATACAGATTCGGGTATCATCTGCAAAGGAAGATACTGCACTGTGGCTTATATCCCTGTCTATGTCCGATATGAGGATGATGAACAGGATGGGAGCGAGTACTGTGCCGTGTGGAACAGAGCTTTTCACATTAGCTGCCTCAGACTTTACTCTGTTGATTACTACTCGTTGTGTTCTACTTGTTAGGAAATTATAGATCCATCTACCAACTTTTCCTGTTATTCCTTTATCACGCATTTTGTGTGCTATTACACCATGGTCACACTTGTCAAAGGCTTTTGCAAAGTCTGTGTATATAACATCTGCATTCTGTTTGTCTTCTAGAGCATCCAGAACCTTGTCGTAGTGGTCCAGTAGTTGGGACAGACAGGAGCGACCTGCTCTAAACCCGTGCTGCCCTGGGTTGTGTAATTGATGGGTATCTAGATGAGTGGCGATCTTGCTTCTTAGAACCCTTTCAAAGATTTTTATGATATGGGACGTTAGCGCTATTGGTCTGTAGTTCTTTGCTATTGCTTTACTGCCCCCTTTGTGGAGTGGGGCTATGTCTGTTGTTTTTAGTAACTGCGGGACGACCCCAGTGTCCATGCTCCCTCTCCATAGGATGTTAAAAGCACGTGATAGGGGCTTCTTGCAGTTCTTGATGAACACGGAGTTCCATGAGTCTGGGCCTGGAGCTGAGTGCATGGGCATGTCATTTATTGCTTTTTCGAAGTCATTTGGCGTCAGGGTGATGTCAGATAGGCATGCGTCTGTCAAGTTCTGTGGCACTCTCATAAAAAAATTCATTTAGGTCTTCGATTTTCAGTCTGGTTAGCGGCTCGCTAAAAACTGAGTCATACTGGGACTTAAGTAACTCACTCATTTCCTTGCTGTCATCTGTGGAGGACCCATCCCGTTTAAGTAGGGGCCCAATACTGGTTGCTGTTCTCGACTTTGATTTTGCATAGGAAAAGAAATACTTAGGGTTTCTTTCAATTTCATTTATGGCTCTTAGTTCTTCCCGTGTCTCTTGATTCCTATAAGATTCCTTTAGTTTTAATTCGATGTTTGCTATTTCTCTGACTAGTGTCTCCCTACGTATTTCAGATATATTGGCCTCCTGTAGCCGCTCCGTTATTCTTTGCCTTCGCCTGTATAGGGAGCGCTTCTCTCTTTCTAGTTTGCATCTTCTCCTCCTTTTCCTTAAGGGAATTTGCCTTGGGCAAACCTCAAGTGCCACAGAGTTAATTTGTTCTAGACATAGGTTAGGATCCGTGATGTTTAGGCAATCTTCCCAGTTTATATCATTTAGAACTTGGTTTACTTGGTATCACCTTATGTTTTTGTTATTGAAGTTGAATTTGGAGAAGGCTCCCTCGCGGCTGATCACATTTTGTTGATCTGGGGCTACCTCCATGCATGTCTGGACCTCTATTATGTTGTGATCTGAGTATCAGATCATCATTGTTGGTGAAGATGAGGTCCAGCGTATTCTCTAATCTTGTGGGCTCTACTATATGCTGGTTTAAGGTGAACTTGGTGCAGAGATTTAAAAGTTCATGCATGTGTGAATTTTCATCAGAGCTGCCTCCTGGTGTTATCTCTGCTACCACATTGTTTGCAATGTTCCTCCATTTTAGGTGCCTGAGGTTGAAATCCCCCAGTAGCAAGATGTTGGGGGCAGGAGCTGGAAGATTTTCCAGACAGTGGTCAATTTTCAGAAGCTGTTCCTGGAATTGTTGGGACGTTGCATCCGGGGGCTTGTATACAACTAGGATGACCAGGTTTTGATTCTCGACCTTTATTGCTAATACTTCAGCTACATCATTTGAGGCATTTAGTAGTTCTGAACATATAAGTGACTGTGATATACAGGCCAACCCCCCCTTTTTGCCTGTTCACTCTGTCACACCTGTATAGGTTGTAGCCCGAGATCCATATTTCATTGTCCAAGTGATCTCTTATGTGGGTCTCTGTGAAAGCCGCAAACATAGCAGTAGTAGTTGTAGTAATAGCAGTCTAAATGAACTATTATTATTATTATTATTATTATTATTATTATTATTATTTTTTTATTATTATTATTATTATTATTATTATTATTGTGGTAGAGGCAGATAGTTTATGACTTCAAATTTTTTTTTTTTTCAACAAGTCGGCCGTCTCCCACCGAGGCAGGGTGACCCAAAAAGAAAGAAAATCCCCAAAAAGAAAATACTTTCATCATCATTCAACACTTTCACCACACTCATACATAATCACTATCTTTGCAGAGGCGCTCAGATACGACAGCTGAGAATAGTCCCTCCCAGCTGTCACTATCCCAAACCCCTCCTTTAAAGTGCAGGCATTGTACTTCCCATTTCCAGGACTCAAGTCCAACTAAATCAATTAACTGGTTTCCCTGAATCACTTCACAAAATGTTACCCTGCTCACACTCCAACAAATCGTCATGTCCCAAAAACCATTCTTCTCCATTCACTCCTATCTAACAAGCTCACACATGCTTGCTGGAAGTCCAAGCCCCTCGCCCACAAAACCTCCTTTACATAGCATTTGACTCTGTAAGCAGTCCACGAATGTAAGGTACCTTGTTGTTTGTTCTGGCTTTAGACCCTGTATATTAGCAAAGATGAATGTCGTTGGATTGGTCGTATGGGGGGGAAGGGGTCTTTTTTTCCTGGCACTAATATCTGTTGTATTGGAGTGGAGGCCATTGACTGTGATTCCACTCCAGAAATAATTGCAGTTAGTGTACAATTTCTGTCATTTCCTGCCAGCTTTTTTTTCCTTCCTGGCACTAAAAAACCTCTCTCTCCGGAGTGGCTGTGGCTACCCAGGTTTTGCCATTCGTAATTTTAGTTAAGTATTGTTCCCTCAAGGGAGGTTTCTTGACGCTGGTGAGAGGCTCTTGATCAAGGGCATTGGATCTGTACTCCAGTTCCCTGAATTAAGTCTGAATACCTTCCATTCCCCCCCTCCACAGGCGCTGTATAATCCTACGGGTTTAGCTCTTCCCCATGTTTATAATAATAAGTACTGAGTGGTTAGAATTGTGGGGTCAATAATGTATCAGCATGAATGCTGATACATTCTGTAGAAAGAGGTTACAACAAATATATTAAGACATTTACAACCAATTTACACAATATTTACATACGATTTGTTTTTGTTTTTTTTAATGTTTTCGAAGCACTTGACAAATGGAGAAAATCTTGCATTTTCAGGTATTGTTCTATATTTTTGTGTGTTGACCTGCGCGGAGTTCCTAGGCAAGCAGGTAGTCAGTCACACACGTGGTATATACAAAATATACTTAGTTTCTTGTGTTGTGTCTGTTCTATTGTAACACTTGCTCCCTCAAGGGAGGTTCCTTGATGCTGGTGAGGTGCTCTTGATGCAAGGAATTTGATTTGTTCTACCTGGATCGAATCCGACTGCCTTCTATATAGAAAGTATTGTAGGTTGGTAGACAGCAAACACCCAGGGAGGTACTACTGTCCTGCCAAGTGAGTGTAGAAAGGAAGTCTGTGTTTGTTTTACATGATTGTAGGATTGCTGGTGTCTTTTTTTTTGTCTCAAACATGTAAGATTTCAGGTACGTCTTGTTACTTCTACTTACACTTAGGTCACACTACACATGCATGTACACGTTTAGGTATACACACTCATCTGAGTTTTCTTTGATTTTATCTTAATAGTTCTTGTTCTTATTGTTTTTCCTTTCATATCCATGGGGAAGTGGAATAAGAATCTTTCCTCAATAAGCCATGCGTGTTGTAAAAGTCAACTAAAATGCCGGGAACAATATATATATATATATATATATATATATATATATATATATATATATATATATATATATATATAATTAGTAACTTTAGGTCACCCTGTCTCGATGGGACACGGCCAGTTTGTTAATTATTATTTTTATTAACACATCGGCCGTTTCCCACCAAGGCAGGGTGGCCCAAAAAAGAAACACTTTCATAATCATTCACTCCATCAGAGGCATGCTTACACTACAGTTATAAAACTGCAACATTAACACCCCTCCTTCAGAGTGCCGGCACTGTACTTCCCATCTCCAGGACTCAAGTCCGGCCTGCCAATTTCCCAGAATCCCTTCATAAATGTTACCTTGCTTACACTCCAACAGCACGTCAAGTCCTAAAAACCATTTGTCTCCATATGCTCCTATCTAACTCGCTCACACAAGCTTGCTGGAAGTCCAAGCCCCTCGCACACAAAACCTCCTTTATCCCTCCCTCCAACCTTTCCTAGGCCAACCCCTACCCCGCTTTCCCTCCACTACAGATTTATATATACTCTCGAAGTCATTCTCTTTTGTTCCATCCTCTCTGGATATCCAAACCATCTCAATAACCCCTCCTTAACCCTCTGGATAATAGTTTTGGTAATCCCACACCTCCTCCTAATCTCCAAACTACGGGTTCTCTGCATTATATTCACACCACACATCGCCCTCAGACATGACATCTCCACTGCCTCCAGCCTTCTCCTTGTTGCAACATTCACAACCCATGCCTCACACCAATACAAGAGCGTTGGTATAACTATACTCTCATACATTCCCCTCTTTGTCTCCACAGACTCCTCAGTGTACCACTCACAAGTAATAGTATTTAGTAGAAATAGTTGCATCCAAAAGTAATAATAGGAGTGGACATCTATGGGGAATAGTGTAGTGCAGTGGTACCCCGACTTACGATATTTTTTCATTCCAGAATGCTGTTCAAGTGCCATTACCAAACGAATTTATCTCCATAAGAAATGATGTAAAATAGACTAGTCCGTTTAGACCCCCAAAATTACACTTACAAAAGCATTTAAAAAAAAAAACTTACATAAAAGGGTGAGTTTGGGGACCATCGTAAGTCGGGGTACCACTGTAGTTGTAATAGCAGTATTATTGTGGTAGAGGCAGATGTGGTTTATGACTTCCAACTTCTTATTTGTAAAATTTCCATGCCTATTTTTCTATTACTACATATGGATAAAGACAAAATGCAAACACAAGGACATTTCATTGGAAACATTCTGGTCCTGGGCCCCTTCACACATCAAATGTATATACGGGTAGAGAGTGACAGTGAGGTTTAGATTTAGTGGCAAATCACCCAGGATCCATATATGATGGTAGGTGGGGCTTAGCTGATTTTGTGTACAAGTTAAAGTAATCAGTATTCCAAACACTGGCATCTAATGAGATCTAGATCGCTTCACCAAGAAAGTACACTTAGGAGAGAAAATTTATGACTATGTCTCAGACCATCCTAGACCTTTATCAAGTCAAAATTTAGGTGAGAAATGTAGAGAACGTCATAAGACTGTACAGAAGGGGGCTGGGATGGGAGAGGAGCCATGGAACCAGATCTGTGCACCAGATGATCTTCATGGAGGGAAAATGAGGGTTGATCAGGTAATTTGGAAGGGAAGGGGTAGCTCCAATTCCTTAAATCAAGAGCATTTTACAATCATCAAGACACCACCCCTAAAGAAAGAAAACTGGTTTCATAGCTATATAAAAGGGTACAATGCAATACAATATTATTATTATCATCATACTATATGACCCTTGTGGGTTTAGCGCTTCATTTTGGTAATATATATATACAGTGGTACCTCGAGTTACGATATTTCCTCGTTCGAGAATGCTGTTCAAGTGCCATTACCAAACGAATTTTTCCCTATAAGGAATAATGTAAAATAGACTAGACAGACCCTTTACACCCCCAAAAATATACTTACAAAAGAATTTAAAAAAATAAACTTACATAAAAGGGCGATTTTGGGGACCATCGCAACTCGAGGTACCACTGTATATATATTTTTAAACACACCGGCCATCTCCCACCGAGTTTGGTGACCCGAAAAAAAAAAAAGTTTTCTTTTTACATTTAGTAATTTATACAGAAGGGGTTACTAGCCCCTTGCTCTCAGCATTTTAGTCACTTCTTACGAGGTGACTAAAATGCTGAGAGATTCCTTGAGGCCAGCGAGGAGCTCTTGATCTCATTTGAACATGAATGCCTCAGATTTCTCAAAGCACTGTATGACCCCTGTGTGTTTAGCACTCCCTATGAAATAATTGGAATGAGAGTATTTTAATGTAAGTTTTTGCTCAACATCAAAGTGGAAAGCAAACAAAAACCTTAAATTTTAATTCTCTTTATTAAAGTATCAAATCATTGGTCAAAGTAAAACCAAACATTACAAAATCATCAGATATGGTGTCCTGCAACCTAAATTTTTTGGGGGGCAGTTCCATTCATTAAGGATATGTCCTTTTCCCTTTATTAAAGCATCAAATCATTGGTCAAAGTAAAACCAAACATTACAAAATCATCAGATATATGGGATCCTGCAATCTCAAATTTTTTTTTTTTTTTTTTTTGGCGGTTCCATTCAATAAGCATATCCTTTGTGTAGAGGAAAACTTTAATGAATTTCTTCCTCGTGTATCCTATGATGCTTGCTCTGTTGGGCGTATGAGGATGTCATGAATCTGCAAAGATAGGAGAATACCATAAATACAAACATCTATATTATTATATTCAAGGGGAAGCACATAATCAGTAAGGTCATAAAGCACCCATCAAATGGGAGGTAATAAGGTTTGATCTAAGGAAGGGGAAAATAACTCCAATTTCTTTGATCAAGAGCACTTCACCTGCATCAAGAGTACATACACAACAGGAATACAAGTAGGTCCTCACCTATCTGTGCATTAGTGTCAAGTGTAAGCTTTCTGTATTTACCAGAGTTTGTGAGTGTTGAACTTTAGCTCCTGGGCTTGCCTCTTAACTGTATACCACCTGACTTAATCTACTTTTAATATTTTTACTCTTGTAATTACCTACTGTATTTTAAATTACCTATTTAAGCTTAAAGGGGGATGAGCTCTAGTTCTTTGTTCCATCCCCCTTAACTTTTGACCAACTATAGTGAATTAGCACTGTAGTACTGAATCTATTTTTGAACTGTAGGAAATCACACCTGTGATCAAAGTCAGCCTTTATTACATCATAACAGTTTCAGGTTTATTCTTTACTACTTTCTTATTAAAAATGACATTTCACTCAGTTCCAATGCCAAGCAAAATGTCTTTTGTTAAAAATGGTTGCTCTATGTCAGCAGCACTGTATGACCCCTATGGTTTAGCACTTCTTTTGATTATAATAATACGTAATAATCTGTCTATATCAACTTGCTGCCTGTCATTAATACACCTTTTGTAAAAGCGCTTAAAAAATACTCCTAGGGATCATCGGGAGTTTAGCTTCCATCTGTCCCTTCATTCTGAATTCTAGATCAGACAGCCTATCCTTGTTGACACAAAAATTTTTATACTATGGCATAATCATCATCTTTGTTTCTCCAATTACAAAATCAAGTTTGGGCAGATTGTTTTTATAAATTTTATTCCTCGGTCATAGTATCAGTGGATTTCTTATAAATCTTATCCCTTGGTTCTAGTATCAGTGGAAGGTACTGAAATGTCTTGGCTGTCTAATATGGTACTATGTGTAGGATAGATTCTTCAGTTATACAGTGGACCCCCGGTTTTCGTGATTTTTTCGTTGCAGAATGCTGTTCAAGTACCGTTACCAAACGAATTTATTCTCATAAAGAATAATGTAAATTAGACTAGTCCTTTTAGACCCCCAAAAATGCACTTACAAAAGCACTTACAAAAATACACTTACATAATTCTTCGAGTTTGGAGCATCATGAACACCAGGGGTCCACTGTAGTACAGTGGTCCCTCGGTTTTCGTGCATCTCCAAACTCGAACATTTATGTAAGTGTATTTTCGTAAGTGCTGCTGCAAGTGTATTTTTGGGGGTCTGAACTAGACTAACCTACGTGACATTATTTCTTAAGGAAGTAAATTCGTTCGGTAATGGCACTTGAGCAGCATTCTGGAACGAATTTTCGGCGAAAACCGAGGGACCACTGTATTTGGATTTCTGAAAAATAAAAAGGCACAAATACCGTGACTGAAACAATTCACAAATAACCCACACACAGGAGAAAGAAACATTTCAGTCCATTAAGTAGTTAATGGTCCAAGTTGGATGCTTCATTTCTCCTATGTGTGGGTTATCTATGTACAGTGGACCCTCGCTATTCAAACACTCCAAACTCGCCCTTTTATGTAAGTTTATTATTGTAAGTGCTTTTATAAGTGTATTTTTTGGGGTCTGAAATGGACTAATCTAATTTACATAATTCCTTATGGGAATAAATTCGTTTGGTAACAGCACTTGAACAGCATTCTGGAATGAAGAATGTTCGAATAGCGAGGGTCCACTGTATTGGATTTTTGACATCACTCATCATAAATAAACTCACTTGAACATGTGGTGGAGCAGACAAGATGTGGATCACAGAGGAAGCAATATCATCTGCTTGTAAGCATTCAAGGTTGGAGTAGAATTTCTTTCCATCTGCCTCATTCTTGTTCATTCTTTCAGCAAATTCAGTCTCCACAATACCAGGGCTTATTGCCTAAAATTGAATATACATATTGATTTAACACAATATTCATCAAAAATATGCTGCTCTTTTTTTTTTATATGGAGCAAAGAAATCATAATATAATACACACAATTAAATATACAAGAATATTAACTAGTGTTACATATATTTATTGGACATTTGGATCTGTACTCCGGTTCACTGAACTGAGCCTGAATACCTTTTCCCCCCCCATGAGCTGTATAATCCTACAGGTTTAGCGCTCCCCCATAATTATAATAATAATAATAGAGAGCTTTCGACATGAAAAAGTCAATGAGCTATAAAACCAGTGCATTACTGAATCTATTTGCTAGTTGTCCATCAGTAAAACTGGATAATCAAAACCCACAAATAAGGAAGCCCAAGAAATTCTTGTGATGATAGTACAACTTAATCTTAACCTCCCCTCAAGGAAGGTTCCTTGATGCTGGTGAGGGGCTCTTGATCTAGGGAATTGGATCTGTTCTCCAGTTCCCTGAATTAAGCCTGAATACCTTCCACATCATCCCCACAGGCGCTGCATAATCCTACGGGTTTAGTGCTCCCCCTTGATTATAATAATAATTAATCTTAACCTATGAAGATACAGTATCACTAAACTAGAAATGTTTCATGTACAGTATTTTTTTTAAGCAATGCTCTGCTGCTGGATCTCTTTGCAATGGTTAAATTTGAAAGTTGTTATTATCATGGGGAAGCACAAAACCCATAGGGATTATACAGTGCCTGTTTGGAGGATGGGGGTGGGGAGAAATAATGGAAGGCATTCAGGCTTAATTCAGGGAAGTGGAGCACAGATACAATTCCCTAAAATCAAGAGCCCCTCACCAGCATCAAGGAACCTCCCTTGAGGGGTAAATTTGAAAGGATTTTAACTTTGAACACAGTATGTGAAAAAGCAGAGGACTTGCCAAAACAAGAACCACAGTTAGTAAAAATGCATGAAACCCACACACATATATTCCTAAACAATTCACCTCTCACACATTTCATTATGGTGTCATATCTGCTCAGTCAACAAATTTAGTTATTATTCTGGTAAACTAGCACTGTAATTCCTTACCGCAACTCTAATGTGTGACTTTGCACTACGGAGCTCCTGGCGTAGTCCTTCAGTCAGGGCTGTCACAGCAAACTTGGTGGCAGTGTAGAAGTGGGTTGCTGCATTTGGTACGATACGATGACCTGACATACTGGCCAGAGTGTGTACTTAGTCTCAGTTCACAAATTCTCCTAGGAAAACTTTATACTTTGTGTTTTACTTAATGGATATTGTGCATCTAACAGAGGGATCTATTGTCACTAGCACACTAAGGAGAAATTTATTTTTCATTTACTCTGAAATTCTGCATAAGAACAAAGTTTTTAAGATATAACAAGCTGTAAGATTGAATTAAAAATAAATCTTCAAATTTTCTTATAAACAAATAAAAAAGGAACAGATATGGAGATATTTTGAGACTAGCAAACAGAGCAATAGTGCAAGATTTTAAATTTAAAAAAAATCAATTTGAGACTAGCAAACAGATTTTAAATTAAAAAAAAAAATCAGAAAAAATAGTAAATATTATTTCATAATAAGATAGGCTGAATGGGCTCTTAAGAGGATGCAGTATGTATCATAAACTTTGTAAACAAACAATATATTTAACATTGTAATGTGGTTTAGCGCTTCTTTTGATTATAATAATAATAATTTAACATTGTAAATTAATTCAAGATGAGACACAAGCAGAGCACTATTCCTTTTTTTTTTTTTATTAACACATCGCCCGTTTCCCACCAAGGCAGGATTACCCGAAAAAGAAAAGCTTTCATCATCATTCACTCCATCACTGTCTTGCCAGAGGCATACCTACACTACAGTTATACATCTGCAACATTAACACCCCTCCTTCAGAGTGCCGGCACTGTACTTCCCATCTCCAGGAATCAAGTCCAGCCTGTCAGTTTCCCTGAATCCCTTCATAAATGTTACCTTGCTTACACTCCAACAGCACTATTCCTGTTACTACAAATAAGCAATCACAAAGAATTAAGATATTACTGAATGATATATTTTACCTGCTGATTTGGATGATCTGGCCATCATCAACCTTGCGTGCTTGCATGGATGTTACAGCTTCACGTGTGCACAGACACAGGCCAACAACATTAATGTTCAGCATCTCGCGCCATTCTTGTGGTGTTCCCTCTGTTATTGGCCAAAACAAAAATTATTTTAATATTTTAGAAAGGAGAGGGAGGGAGGAGGTAAAGGAGGCTTTGAGGGCTGGAGTCTTGAATATCCAACAGAATTGTGATAAAGTAAACCCAGGTTTTCAAAATAGGGTTTTTATATGCACCCATAAAACATATGATGACTATGGTACACAAAAACAGGAAAACTCATTAACAATGTTTATTACTGAAAGCAATTTTGCACAGGGAAAATGTTGACCCCACCACCCATTAAACAGTAGTACAAAAATGACTGGAACCTTTTAGGTCAGAGACTCATCTCAGCACTGCAGACAAGTGCCTCTATACACTATGAAAATTATGCATAGGGCAATAATAGTCAAGAATGAAAGAAAGGAAATGCAAAAAGAGCTACTGAAGGACAAAGTACAGTGGACCCCCGAGTAACGAGCACCCCGGAAATCGTACAATTATGTAAGTATAATATTGTAAGTGCTTTTGTAAGTGTATTTTTGGGGGTCTGAAATAGACTAACCTACTTGACATTATTCCTTAAGGGAGGAAATTCGTTCGGTAATGGCACTTGAGCAGGCTTCTGGAATGAATTATGCTCGTTACTCGGGGGTGCAATGTATAGTGCTAATGAAGAAACCTGACATTATTTTTATTGATTGAGAGGTACAAAATATATTCATGGAAGATAAGGATTAGTAAAAGAATTATTATATATCTGGGAAAGTGCTTAACCCATAAGGGCCTACAGCACCTGAAGAAGGTAAGCAGTGTATTGAGGTTTTATCAAAGAGAAGGATAACTCTAATTCCTTGGATCAAGAGGTTCTCACCAGTATTAGGGCACTTAAATGAAGGTACAGTGGTACCCCGAGTTTCGGCCACCTCCCAACTCGAACAATTATGTAAGTGTATTATTGTAAGTGCTTTAGTAAGTGTATTTTTGGGGGTCTGAAACAGACTAATCTAATTTACATTATTCCTTATGGGAACAAATTCGTTCGGTAATGGCACTTGAACAGCCTTCTGGATCGAATTATGGCCGAAACTCGGGGTACCCCTGTACTAGTTAGTAAGAATGTTAATAGATATTACTTATGGTATAAGTGAAGTTTAAGTTTGAAAATTCAACGTAATGTATGAAATGATGACAAGTACAGTACTGAATGAATCGGTAGGTCCAGTACAGCCTCTCCTCACTTAACGACGGAGTTCCGTTCCTAAGACCACGTCGGTAAACTAATTCATCGTGAAGTGAGAAGCATATTATAATGGTAGTGGGTTCGTGTCAACCATCTTTGATACTGTCTTAATGTCACCTTTACAACATTTCTGATTTTTAAAAAAAAATTTATACAGTAATGTACTGTATGTATATTGTAATAAACAGAATAGAGGAAATCAGCTCTAATATACATTGTTTAGGTATGCATACTGATCGGAGAGCCCATCGTAAGTCCGAGTTGTCGATAAACGAGTATGCTGCTAAGTGAGGAGATCCTGTATTAAGAATTAACACAGCTCATATTCAGTGAGACAAAAGTTTTCCAAATACTACTACAATATATGAGGCGAAGTGTTTCCAAAGAAGTAAGAAAACTACAAGAAATTAAGAATACAGCCTCTCCTCACTTAGCGACATACTCATTTACCGACGACTCGGACTTATGACAGGCTCTCTGACCAGTATGCATACCTAAGTAATGTATATTAGAGCTGATTTCCTCTATTCTGTTTATTACAATATACAGTACACTGCTGTATAAATATTTAAAAATATACCAGAAATGTTATAAATGTTGCAAAGGTGACATTAAAACAGGATCAAAGATGGATGACACAAACCCACCACCATTATGGTATGCTCCTCATTTAGGGACGAATTTTTACCGACATGGTCTTAGGAATGGCACTCCGTCGTTAAGTGAGGAGAGGCTGTATTGCAGAAGACAGATAAATAATAAGGCAACACCACAGCTGGAGTAATTCACATGTAACTTAACAGTACATATTGGAGATGAAACTAGAAATGTTTTGTTTCACCCTCGACCATCATTACTAGGAATTTTATAATGCTCCAGGACTGACCAAAATGTCTCATAATTTCCATTTCCAATGTGTGAGCTTGTTGCAAACACTTACAAGGAGTGCACAAGGCAAGTGAATCTGATAATATAAGAGGAGAAAATGCATCAGTATATAAGTGTTATATATAGCTCAAAACATATTTCTGGGATTGGTTAGATCAGGGGTGGGGAAACCTTTTTATGCTGGAAAGCTGCTTTAAAGTTAGTTGTAATCTAATAAGGCTGCATTCAAGAAATTTTGATTAGAAATAGTACTGCAAAATGTCGGTTATTTTGTAAAAAGTTAATTATTATACAATAACTTCAAGAAAAATCATTCATTCAGGAGGCTGCACTAAATGCCCTAGGCGGCCACATGTGGCCTTGATGCCGCAGGTTCCCCACCCCTGGGTTAGATAAACCATGGAATTCCTGTAATGGTTCACCAGAACTAATTCCCAGAAGACTGTACTACATTTTGAAGTATGAAAAACATCTTTTTGGGATTAGTTCAACAAATTGCTACAGGAATTCTGCAGTTCATTAATCCAATCTCAGAAATAACACTACGTACTTAATATACCATTTTTTGTTTTTGTTTTAGCACAAACCTAAGAGGGACTTATTGTGAGACATTCCAGCATTGTTGATACAAACATCAACACCTCCAAACTTCTGTTTAATGGTAGAAAACAGATTAAAGATATCACCGTCTTTGGAGACGTCACACTTAACTGGAGTTAAGGAGCCAGGTTTGTCAGCCAATTCACTTGCAAGAGCCTGGAAAATTATATATAGTATATATATATATATGAAGGACTGGGGTAATTTCAAGGTACTGTACTGTAATCCAGTACATGTATATTCAACCCACACTCAAATTATAAAATTCACATATTTACACATTTTATTGTCCCAATTTTTCAATGATCTAAGACACTTTCAAAATTAAATATTAAGTTATTTTATGGTTCTCAATTCCCATTTACTATCGTATATCAATTATATCATTTTCAATCTAATGCATATTATTTAATGTTTAACAAAGAATATTATACGGAATAGTATACTAAATCTTCAAATTAATGTTTTTAGTAATCTTAGAGCAAGTAAATTACTTTACTCTATTAACATACAATACCTTAATCCGCTCTTCATTGCGAGCAGCGCCAACAACAATCATGCCCGCTTCAACAAGTCGCCTACAGATAGCTGCCCCAATACCAGCACTGGCTCCTGTAACCAGGGCAACACGACCACTCCAGCGTTCCATGCTGCAACGTTGTACTACGTTTTGTTCTGTACGTACATAATTTATTAATTTTCAAGTACTGTATGTAAACTTATTTTTGAAGAAAACTTTCAAGCCCTCTCACACACACAAACACACGTACATTTACAAACTCGCTGAAAGTGTGTTCCTCAGATACTTGTTCTGACTTGCATAACTGATCTATAGCTCAGTGGTCACAAGCATTTGGCTCGTAACAAAAAAAAATAACTTTCCAAGTCTAATTCTCAGGTAGGACAAGATGATCGATCAAGTCTCTGTGGTTTGATCCCCAGTATGGGTGAAACATTTGGACATGTTTCCTTAAGACACCTGCTGTCCCTGTTCACCTAGCAGTAAATAGGTACCTGGGTGTTAGCCGACTGGTGTGGATCTCTTCCTTGGGACAAAATTAACCAAAATTACCCAAAATGCTCTGCATAACAAGGGGCTTTTTATATACAGTGGACCCCCGCCTAACGAGCACCCCGGAAATCGTACAAATATGCAAGTATAATATTGTAAGTGTATTTTTGGGGGTCTGAAATGGACTAACCTACTTGACATTTTTTCTTAACCCTATACCGCGCCGGCATCACATACGAGGCGCAAAAAGCATGGTTTTCATGGCGCCATGAGCACAAAGCATATCCTCAGAAAGACTTCAAATTTCACTCCAACCAATCACAAGCCTTCTGGGCGGAGCTTGAATGTGTTGTCACTTGGGTGTTGTCGACTGCTATTGGCTGGGAGCTCCAGAAGTCTTCAGTACTGTCTGAAGTGTTGAAGGAGGAGCATTTCCAGCCTGACTCTCTTGATATTTCACCAATTTACACCACTCCAGAATGTCGGTAAGTTACTGAATGTGTTTCCAGTGCATTATTGAATGTTTTATCCTCATTTTGAGATGCAAATGAATTGCCTGAGGTATTTATAAGTAACAAATGAATGCACTTGAAGTTTTGTTTACATTTTTGGTATCATTTATGAGGCTCGGCCTGACAAGTATAGAATGTTACATGCCACTGAGTGTATCATATGTGAGGCCAAAACAGACAATGGTGATAACAAATTTACCAATGAAGGTATCATATATCATGGATTAACAAATAACAATAAGGCCATCTTTGTCAATAATAGCTACCAATTGCATGCTGAATCAAATTCATTGATATATGAGTGCTTTTACCTTGTAAATATATAAAATTTGCTCAATTTCGAGGCTCATTTTGTGTTTTCTGTTCATTTCAGTTAAACACAAATGTTTTATGGATCAAGGGCTCAAAGAAAAAGGGATTACATTGTGCCAGAGTTATGTGATGACAGTGACAGTAATGAGGAAGTGGATAAGAAACAAGATGCATAAATACCTCTGATAAAAATGTTTGTCACAATAAATACAGAAAGGATACTCATTTGGTGCCATATCCATATTTTTGTAACATTTTTGCAATTTTTGTATAATGTCAAATACTATAAATGTGTTAAAATTATTGAAATCAAGTTACTGTGCCTTTGGTTTAACCCAGTTGTTTATTAATAAACCTTAAATGTATATATATGCCTTTTATTATCAGTTATTAGTAGCTGTTATGATTCTTTTAGACACATACCGTTGTCAGGAATGGCATCAAATATGATGCGAATCTGTCACCCTATAGTTTAACCTTTGTTGGGATTGGCCTCATATTTGATTCTGCCAAAAAGGCCATTTTATGGACCAAAAATAAATAAACTTGAAAAAGGACCACAAATAAATAGGTCTTAGAATTGCTTATATTATCAGAATATAGGTTGCAAATGTTGCAAATTCTCAAATTTGATTCATGGCCCGGTAAAGGGTTAAGGGAGTAAATTCGTTCGGTAATGGCACTTGAGCAGGCTTCTGGAATGAATTTTGCTCATTAGGCAGGGGTCCACTGTACAGTGGACCTCCGAGTTTCGGCCATAATTCATTCCAGAAGGCTGTTCAAGTGCCATCACCGAACGAATTTGTTCCCTTAAGGAATAATGTAAAGTAGGTTAGTCCATTTCAGACCCCCAAAAATACACTTACAAAAGCACTTACAATAATACACTTACATAATTGTTCGAGTTTTGAGGTAATCGAAACTCAGGGGTCCACTGTAGTATGTTATTAATATTAGCTATGGTCTGTATAAATTGTATCATATACTTGTAGAAATAAAGATTAGTTATTATTATTATTATTATTATTATTATTATTATAACTGCTGCCACTGTTTGCCCAGCAGTAAACAGGTACCATTACTGGAGACAAATTGCATAAAGCCAACAAGTGGAGAAAAAGACATAAATGAAGAGAGGACTCTGTGGAACAGACTTTTTTAGTCATAGACTGAAGCCTGTTCCATAGGTGAAACATCTCAAAGTTCTCTGCAATTGTGTCATTTTCTCCGGATTCCACTACTTATGTATTAATTAACTGTAGTGGGCCACATCCTGAGGTGATATACCATAACTGAAGTGAATTGAGGCTGGATCACAACTTTATGACTGAAAAGATGAACTAGGCAAAAATAATTGAAAAGTAGGAAGGAAAATAAAAAATTAAATACTAGTTTAGAGGCTAGTAAAAGTATCACAGATATCTATTATAAGCATTCCAAAGCTCTTTATATGCAATGAGCCATATTATGTTTAAACATTAGAAAAGTAGAACTTTTAATTTGATCTAATAAAAAATATTAAATATTACTGAGATACGAGATATTCTCCACACATGACTTTACTTGGTTACACTTACTTAAACTTTGCATAATTTACTACCAAATATAAACCCAAGCTTAAAATTATATACAAGGCCTAAATAAAAACTCACGATGCAGTACTTATGTGGTGATGGTAGCTTGAACTGTCTGTGCTAATGTTAGATGTGTTATCACTTATGCATAACATCCTCTGCTTGTATCTAATCTACAGTACTGTATGTATATACAAGATGTTGCTAGACACTCATTTATCATCACTTTGTCTAGCAGAAATAATTATTATAATAGTGGGGAAGTGCTTAAAACCATAAGGGTCATACAGTACCTAGGAAATGGGAAGGATGGGGGTAATCAGGTTTGATCCGAAGAAGAGGCGGATGGCTTAAATTCATTGAGATAGATTAACAACCCTTTCCCAGCCTCAAGGCTCTTCACCTTGAAGAATTATCTGGTTCAATAATTAGATTCTTACTACTCGTATCTGTTGAATTAGGGTTCCAGTTAAATAGATTTGAGGTTGGCAAAGCTAGGATTTATTAGCAGTGAACCTACTAGGATCATTAAGACTGAGATAACTATTGTACTATGGTGGGGTCAAAGTTTACCAAACATGATTAAATCAACCCATCCACATTTGCTTTTAAGGCAATTCAGCAATTTTAAGATAGGTTGTTAACATTAGACTAAATTTCTGTAATTTAGTTACATATACATGTAACTGAAAGCATAAAATAAATGTTCAAATATGATGGATTTTAACTTGCTGAGTAAACAAAAAATAAAAATTTATACTTGTGTAGTATACAAACTGTAGCTTACATGTAATGAAATATTGTTACCCACAAAGAAAGCCACTATCATGAATGAGCATTTCAGGCAGTAAGATTAGATAAACACAATGTATTTAATAAAAATTAAAAAAAAAAGAGCTGTAAGTTGGCAAGCTAACTGAAAATCACCAGCCATGGGGAGGAAATGTTATTTTTATTTACTTTTTTATTTGCATGGAGAAGCACTACAGGGACGTTAATATTGATCACAGACTATGAGGCATGAAAAGGACATTCCTGATGGAATGCTTCAGCAATGCACAGCATATTAGGGGCTTTTGGCATGTACATCTCTTTTATACCAAACTATGTATCATTGTATCATGTCTACCTTACTATGTATCATTGTACCATGTCTAAATAAAAATTATTATTATTAAGTACTCCTTTAAACTCAAAACCATCTTGTACCCCGATGAAAATAAATCACTTACGTTTGTTTAGACATAGGTACACATGATAAATGAGACACATGCAATGTTTGGGAATCTTTATTCTAGAAACTTTTTGTCACGCAGCGGCTTCTTCAGTGCAGAGAAAGGTGGAAGATGAGGAGGGACTGATTACCTCAAGCTCCTCATCTTCCACCTTTCTCTGCACTGAAGAAGCTGCTGCGTGACAAAAAGTTTCTAGAATAAAGATTCACAAACATTGCATAAGTGTCTCATTTATCATGTGTACCTATGCCTAAACAAACGTAAGTGACTTATTTCCATCGGGGTACAAGATGGTTTTGAGTTTAAAGGAGTACTTAATAATATTAATAATAATAATAATAATAATTTTTATTTAGTAAGTAAGTACATGTAAGTAAGTAAGTAAGTAAGTTTATTCAGGTATACACAAATACATTTACATACATTATCATACATAACAGCATATGTGTAGAGAACCCAGGATAACCCAAAAAAGTCAGACAGAGTGACTTATTTCCATTGGGGTCCCTTATGGTACAATGATACATAGTAAGGTAGACATGATACAATGATACATAGTTTGGTATAAAATTATCGGTTTTCTAAACCATTTATACACACTGGTACACATAAATACAATTATCATACATAGTGTAAATTACCTAGGATAACCCAAAAAAAGTCAAGTGACTGATTTCCATTGTATAATTATAATCAAGGGGGAGCGCTAAATCCTCCCCACAGCACCTGTGGGGAGGATGTGGAAGGTATTCAGGGAACTGGAACACAGATTCAGTTCCCTAGATCAAGAGCCCCTCACCAGCATCAAGGAACCTCCCTTGAGGGGGTTCCATTGTATTGTACTCTCATAAGTACATTCAGTAATATATTAACATAATTTACTATTTACAGGGGAAGGGAGGCTAATATAGAGACCCAAGCCTTCTGATGCAACTTTCTGAAAATACAAAAATGAATTATTTCTTGTGCAAATGATTATGACCGGAGCATTAATTGTTATAAGCAGAGCATTATACTTACCTTCACCAGCAGCTATCAGAGTGACACAGCCCAGGAGTGGTTAAATCCGTCATGTGAGGTAATTTTAAAGTCACAGTGACTAGCCATTTATTGTTGGGTTTTAAGGTAGAGACAGTCCAAGGAGCCTGGACAGTGACTAGTAAGTTTATTCAGGTATACACAAATACAGTTACATAGATTATCATACAGAGCAGCATATGTGTAGAGAACCCAGGATAACCCAAAAAGTTAGACATAGTGACTTATTTCCATTGGGGTCCTAGCCATTTATTGTTGGTTTAAAACACTGGGACTGTCCAGGGAACCTCCTGATGAAGATTTTATTCGGATTATTAATCCAGAGGAATAGTTATTCAATACAATGCAGTAAAGCCACTCAATGTGGCTTTTTTTCTTCTTAGGTCCTCCCCCCAGGATGCGAGTCACAACAGTCGACTGACTTCCAGGATCCTAGTTACTACCAGATAACAGGAGTAACTGTATCCTGTTATCCTGGGTTTTTTAACAAAAGTAACCCTCGTGGTGGGGGGTTCGATCCCCCGTTAATTTTTTTTTTTTGGTGAGAAGCTGGTACTGAACTCTAGTGACCATGTAAGCGGTGCCCCGTGGTCTGGTAGCAAAAGCTCTCGCTTCACACGGTGAGTGTCCGGGTTCGATTCCCGGCGAAGAGGTAGAAACATCGGCCATGTTTCTTTACACCGGTTGTCTATGTTAACCTATCAGTAAAGTGGGTACCTGGGTGTTAGTCCACTGGTGTGGGTCGCATCCTGGGACAATGCGGGAAATGCTGTGCATAACAAGCGGCTTTCTATATAGTAGTATGTCATTGATGTCATGTACATATAGTAAATAAAGATATATTATTATTATTATTATATGTACTCACCCTCCAGGTATATCTATGTGGTTACAGGGGTCGAGTCACAGCTCCTGGCCCCTATTTACGAAAGGAACTCTTTTTTTTTTTTCCTTTTCATCGACCACTTCGGGCAGTCCTAGTCTTTCCTGTACATTGAGGAGGGCTAAATATGCGAAAGGTGTCAATTGACGTTAAAACATCGAGAAAATAAATAATTCCACGTTTTAATTGCCTCAAATGTCTATAGATTGTCTCTCGGTCAGCCGGGTACGATTACAATACAACACAATTCAATATTTATTTATTTATGCGGTACAAATAATGTAGTTTACATGTAAGAAAACATTGGTGGGTACAAAAGAATGCCACTAATATGCAGTGCATTTCACGCGAACTAATCCTAATGCTTAAGAGTTACTTAAGATTTAGACATAGACTATTAAGTAGGAGTTCTTATGCAGTTAACTACAATCATATGTATAAAAATGGTACCTAGTGAATAAATGCCACATTATCACAAACTGGTTACAACTTGTTATCACAGTAACATGTGTAAATTACCTAGGATAACTCAAAAAAGTCAAACGAAGTGATTTCCATTTTTTTCGTATTCATCTTGATCAGCTACTTCAAATGCTTTACTGATACTGCCGCCTAAGTGGTTAGTTATAACTTTAAAGTTTAAACAAGTATTATTACAAGGACCCCAATGAAAATAAGTCACCGTCTGCACGAACATTTTGGGCAACAAATCTTCCCTGTACACCGGGAAGCCGGGTTCGCTGATACGGCGGAGGCTGCCAGTAGCCCTGAAACCCAACACATGTACGGGGTATGTGAGGACTTCTGCGCCAGCCTTCGTCGGGTGTGGACGTCTCTCTCTCTCGCCTGAGTATCAGTGACAATTTTCCCCCGTTCTCTCTGGGACGCTTGTCCTCATCTATTTTGCCCGCCGAGCACGCTACAGGAGGGGCACATGTTCATCGGCTTACTTTTAGCCAGCTCCATTTTTTTCCGCTCTGCGGATAATTATTTAACGGTCTTAGGTGGGAAGCCGGTTACTGTACTCAGGTCGGGGTCCCGCTTTGCTGGGGCTTAGCAAGGGGGTCCACCGGATCTAATCGGAAACTTTTCAAGTTTCTATCTTTATTTATAAAACGAACTTTTGTTCCCTTTCTTTCATCGCCCAGCCTTGAGCAACAAATCTTCCTCGTACAAGACATCCATACTTTTTACAGTGCCTATTACATACATAAAACACTAAACTCAAATATTAACAACAACTCAAAATTCTCCTAACCAACCTTAACAGGACACATGAACATAACACAAGACACAGATCACTCTTCCATGTTCCCCGCGTCCACCTCACACTATGCAAAAACGCAATGCACATCAAAGGCCCAAAAAATTGGAATTTATTACCTATGATTACCAAAGAAACCCGGTCTGTACATCAATTCAAAAACTCTGCTAAAAAAACACCTACTCGCCCAAAACTAAATACCCACTACTTTACATTACCTACAAAGTTATTAAATAACCTTACACTGCCTCAAAATAACATTATTCACTGTGTTACTCCCCTAGCCTCAAAACCCCCTACAAAATTGCTCAAAGAAAAATAATTTATCAAACATAATCTAGTACAAATGTTGAAACTTATACCTCATAATGTATATGCCATGTTATATCTTATAATGTATAAACCTGTTATAATTAATACCACCTAATATAATGAAATTCATTCTCATGTACCCTTGTGCTCCTTGTAACTCATCTAATGACCATATAAACTTATTGCAACGCAAATTATTGATTTCATTTGTTTAATCTGATTTAATAATTTTATTATGTAGACATATAAAACTGTAAATGATCCAAAATTATAACACTATTATGTTTCAAAAATGTCATGTTCAAATTTCATAGCTTAAATACTCAACTATACTTATATTGTAAACTGTTTACTATAATTCTTACCATTTAGCCTCAAAACCCCTTACTAAATTGCTCAAAGAAAAAAATTATCAAACATAATCTAGTACAAATGTTGAAACTTATACCTCATAATGTATAAACCTGTTATAATTAATACCACCTAATATAAAGAAATCCATCCTCATGTACCCTTGTGCTCATTGTAACTCATCTTATGACCATATAATTTGTTATTGCAACACAAATTATTGATTTAATTTGTTTAATCTGATTTAATAATTTTATTATGAAGACAAAATTATAAAACTATTATGTTTCAATAATGTCATGTCTAAACTATGTTCAAATTTCATAGCTTAAATACTCAAATATACTCATATTGTAAACTATTTACTACAATTCTTACCATTTAGTTTTAAGTTAATTTTAAGTTTGCCCACAATGCTCTGTATATTAGGGGCTTTTGACATGTACACCTCATGTAATCTCATAACCCATTGTAATTCTTTGTATCATGTCCAAATAAACTATTATTATTATTATTATTATTATTATTATTAAGTAGAATTAAGTAGACCTAAGAATGCCCGCAATGCACAGCATATTAGGGGCTTTTGGCATGTACATCTCATTACTAACTATATTTCTTGTCTACCATGTATCATTGTACCATGTCTCAATAAAGTATTATTATTAAGTATTATTATTATTACCATCGAGAAGTCGGGCTGGATACGGCGTAAGCCGTCAGTGTCCCTGATAAACCCAACCAAGAAGAAGACCAACAACGTACGGTGTATGTGGCCCTAAAAACACCAAGACGAGGAAGTATTATTGTTTTCTGGGTTGTGTGTCTGGGGTACACCTGCATCATGTCCGTGGGGCCCAGGCATGTCCAGTTCGTGGCCAAGACAGTGCTGGTGCGCAATAATAATATAGAGGAGGGAATGAAAATAATTAACAGGTACGATTTTCACTCGGTTGAGTTTCGTAGCTGTTTTAACTTTTCAGGTTAAGTAATGGGGTATTAAGTAAGTTTATTCAGGTAAAGGTACACATAATTACAGTTACATTAATTATCATAGTAGCATATGGCTAGACTACCTAGGATAACCTAAGAAAGTCAGACAAAATGACTTATTTAAATTAGGGTCAAGGACCCCAATGGAAATAGTCACTTTATTGGACCTTCTTTTTGGGTTATCCTAGGTAATGTACACTATCTATGATAATTGTACCTGTGCCTAAGTAAACTAACTTACACGTTGACTATTGGGAGGAAGCAGGTAAAGGAATTGAGTTGCTGTATGATGCTTTCGGGTTTAGTGTTTATCATAATAGTCATCAAAATCCTGATTAAAAATTTAATTATAATGGAACCAAGGCACATTAACGAATGAGAAGGGTTAGTCCTAGCTCTTAAACTTTACCTTCCCCCATGCAGGCATACTCCAGGTATGCATGACCCTTGTGGGTTTAGAACTTATTTTTTATTGTAATAATAATTCCCCATGCATATAGTAATAATCATCATTTTTCAGGATCATGGGCAAAGAAGGTCTTTTTGAACGCTACAGGCTAACTCGGTATTATGAGAAACCTTTTCAGGTAAGTACAACATGCATGTATTGCATTAAGTTAGGTAGAGTATTGAATTTTTCACTACTTTGTAGTACAGTAAGTCCTCACTTAACATCGTCGATAGGTTCTTGGAAACTGAGACTTTAAGCGAAACAACGTATAATGAAACTAAGAGAGTCTTCCAATATCCACACTTCGCTGTCCATTGTCAAACCTCTTTAAAACTTCTAGTTTTATCTTTATTGTCACATTTTTTCTCTTGTTTTTTGTGGCCACAGACATCAGGGATGCACAGTGCACCTTTAGCACTCATTGCAACAGGGTTAAATCAAGGAATAAATGTTTGCAAAGCAAAAATTGTAAGGAGCAACTCCTACTATCATGCAGTTCAAAAATAAACAATAACTAATATGGCGAGCCCACTGAGCACTTTCGTACTGCATCATTTATTGACATGCATTTGTGTGAGTATCATATAATTTACAAGTTTTTATCTTACAATAATTTGTATTCATTAGATTTTTTCTCATCATTATAGCGAAACAACATTGAACAAAATGATGTTATTCGAGGACCTACTGTATAACATAAGTACAGTACATGGTACATATCTTGTGAAGCTGTGAATTATCCCATTGCTAATATACTGTAATTAAAATTCTCCTATTAAGGTATATAGATCTGTGCATTACTTGTTGGGTCACAGTACAACTTTTCTATTTGTTTGATCATAATGTGACTCACAAAATCATAATAACAATTGCAGACAAACCACAGTACGGGTGAGGTTAGAACTCATGGCAAGTGAGTCGTAAAACTCCAGGTCAGTGCATAAGCCACTGAGCCAGTGGCTTACGCACTGTCCTGGAGTTTTACAACTTGCTTGCCATGAGTTCTAACCCCATCTATACCGTGGTTTGATCATAACGTGATCTCTCTGTATTCTTTTCTCATGAATGCATTTTATAGATTGCCTACTTTGTACTGACTTTTCCAGGTATTGGTTTAGATTAGTGCTCAGGATGATGTCCCATATTGCATACGATAGTTCTATATTTTGCACCAGTCACTACTGTTACTGAAATTAAGTTTACTAAACATTTCCATGTGTTGGATGTTTCTTTAGGTTTTAACATGAATTGCTTATTTGCACTTTAGAGGTTTCTGATCATAGTAAATTGTATTTGTGGTGTCTGGTTATTTCTAATTGTTCACTGGCTGTGTTATCCATTCTGATCTGTTGTTTTACTAGCTGACTTGTGCACTGTAGTAGAATCTTGAAAGTTCTCCAGTGTGTGTGTTTTGATCCACAATAGCCACAGTTACTGTTTATTAAAATGGTCTTACTTATTTTCCCTCCTTTAAATTTGGAATTATAGAATCTCTTTGGATTATACTTGGTGCAAGATATTTTAGTCTTTGTACCTTTTGATTATGTGAAATTTGTTAAATTGAGGTTTTACTGTATGTATTTTACTTTACATGTTAAATGTTTGTTTATTTGCAGACCCGTCGCCGCATCAACTTTGAAAAAGCCAAGGCAATTTATAATGAAGATATGAATAGAAAGATTCATTTTGTCATGAGGAAAAACAGATTAGATCCTTGGATTGGGTGTTCATAAAATATAAAGTTGCAAACTGTGTAGTGTAATAAATGTATTTCTCAATATAATGTTAATAAAATTTGAATGTTTTGTGTGTATGTATTTTAACCTAGAGTGCAGGAGTGGCTTTCCCATTGGTGTTTCATATACAGTGGACCCTCGGTTAACGAATACCCCGGAAATCGTGCAATTATGTAAGTATAATTTTGTAAGTTCTTGTGGAAGTGTAGTTTTGGGGGTCTGAAATAGACTAACCTACATGACATTATTTCTTAAGGACGTAAATTCGTTCGGTAATGGCACTTGAGCAGGCTTCTGCAATGAATTTTTTTCGTTAACCGAGGGTCCACTGTACATTTATTTTCATATAAATTTTATTTTTTTCTGTGAGATCAAACTACAGTGGACCCTCGGTTAACGGCCATAATTCGTTCCAGAATGCTGTTCAAGTGCCGTTACCGAATGAATTTATTAACATAAGGAATAATGTAGATTAGATTAGTCCTTTTGGACCCCCAAACATACACTTACAAAAGCACTTACAAAAATACACTTACATAATTGTTAGTGTTTGGAGCAGGCCGTTAACCGGGGGTCCACTGTATTATAGATATAAACCACTTCATGGATATAGCCAACTTTTTATATTCAGCAAGCTTTACACTGACTCCCATACACTGTATTCTTTCCACCTTTTGCATGATTGAATAACTGCATCTGTCACTTGGGATTTTAATTAATGCTTGTTGTTTTAACTTGGTTTGGTATTATTTATTTGTGTTGGGTGTTAATTGTTTGTTGATTTTATCTTGTTTTTATTGTGTATATGTTTTTATGCATGCGAGTGCTGCATGTTCTTTGCAATCGGAGCAGCACTGTATGACCCTTGTGAGTTTAGCACTTAGTTGTGATTAATATAATGATAATATGCAATCGGAGCACTCTGTGAATGTCACAATCACTCACTCATGCAGCTGCCACTTTCACAGTTGCAAAGAACTGCTCAATCTGTGTGAATTCTGGAGGAAATTTAATATCATGAATGCCATCAATATATATCATTGATGAAGTTCGTAAGGAAGTCATAATTGCTACATTGAACAATGTATTTAAGAAACTATGGCCAGAAGGTGTTAATTATTTTCATGGATTCAAGCCATCATCTCCAGATGTTCATAGGGTGATTGTTACCCTAGATAGGCATTCAGGGTTTGACGAGGATGAAAGTGAGATATGTACCACATTCACGAGGCTGAATTTCTAAGACTAGGGATAATTGAGTGATTCATCAGAAGACAAAGAATGAATCACCTCTGATCCACTCTACATACACAGTTAAATTATCCATCGTTTTTATGACACCCTCAAACATCTGGACATCACAAGAATGACAAAGGCAGAAACACCTTCCCTAGCAAGTGCCAAGCAGAGAGAAAAGAAGAGCACTGAGCCCAGCAAGTTCCTGACAGCGAGCAACCTGCACACCCACAAGCCTCTGAAACCACAAGGAAAATTGTTTCATGAAAGTATACATAAAAAACATACCCACACCTACTGTGTATGTATGCATCCTCGTATACATGTAAATGTGAGCTGGGCTGCACAGTATGCAACCTACATGTACTTTGTTAACATAAAATGTAAATCGCACACATCCATTACCAAGAAAAAATAGACCACTCATCTCCCCATTTTCTTGTCCCCATACTATTCAACCCATTTGTCATCCTCCCTTCCTTCTTTCCTTCCTCCCTTCTTAACCAGGGCTGTGGTCAAAATTGCCAACTGTTGATGATGTGGAGTTATTTGAGTCGTGACAAGCCTCTCAACAATGAAGACTTGATGCAACTTGACAAAATTCCAACATGTAAAGAGAAAGTTGAGGTAAGTACTAACGGAAACTATTTAGTGTAGCAAATCTCTCTTAAAACAATTCACTGTAGTGAAAGGAGTAGAATTCCTGAGGTTTGTTGACCCCAACAGAGAGCATGCCATGGCCTTTGGTAATGTAGCCAACAATGTACGTATTGAGTAATACAGGAAAGCATTTATAGAAATTAAATACAGAATATTCTTGTCCAGATCTACATCTCCACTGCCTCCAGCCTTCAGGCAGTGGAGATGTCATGTCTGAGGTAAATGTGTGGTGTGAATATAATACAGAGAATTCGGAGTTTGGAAATTAGGAGGAGGTGCGGGATTACCAAAACTATTATCCAGAGGGCTGAGGAGGGGTTGTTGAGGTGGTTCGGACATGTAGAGAGAATGGAACGAAACAGAATGACTTCGAGAGTGTATAAATCTGTAATGGAGGGAAGGCGGGGTAGGGGTTGGCCTAGGAAAGGTTGGAGGGAGGGGGTAAAAGAGGTTTTGTGTGCGAGGGGCTTGGATTTCCAGCAGGCATGCGTGAGCGTAGTATTTGATTGGAGTGAATGGAGACAAATGGTTTTTAATATTTGACGTGCTGTTGGAGTGTGAGCAAAGTAACATTTATGAAGGGATTCAGAGAAACCGGCAGACCGGACTTGAATCCTGGAGATGGGAAGTACAGTGTCTGCATTCTGAAGGAGGGGTGTTAATGTTGCAGTTTTATAACTGTAGTGTAAAGCACCCCTCTGGCAAGACAGTGATGGAGTGAATGATGATGAAAGTTTTTCTTTTTCGGGCCACCCTGCCTTGGTGGAAATCGGCCGATGTGTTAATAAAAATAAAAAAATAATCTACATCTCCAGTTAGTTAACTTATTTTCATTTAATAAGCCATTTCCTATGTAGGTCAGGAGTTACAATAATAACATGGGGCGAGACAGTAGATGCTAGCACCAAAATATAATAAGTTAACCTCCTAAAAAATATTGCGAGCATCCTCGTATAATTTTTTATATTTTATTCTGGAGAAACCAAAAATAGAGACATACAGCTCTGAAATTGAATATGAATATTTGTGAAATGCTGAGTAATCCATAAGGGATTAGCAGTTTTTTTTTTTTAATGGTCATTCATTCATGATGCATGGAATCCCTACTCCACCACAATGGTGACCTGTTTCTGCAGGATTGAAGTTGGGGGGTTTGAAGGCAGATGTGTTTAAATTTATGTTTATTAGCAATATTCTTAATTTTCATCAGGTTAATAAATCACTCTTCAAAACACATGTTTATTGGTAAATAAAAATATGAAATAAATTACAAAAATTTTACAACTCGGAGTTGTGACTACACACTCAGCATCCCTTTTAGCATAAATAGTGGAGATATTTCTCCTTATGTCTAAATTTGCTGAACAAATTAGTGGTAAGCATTGCAGAATGTGAAAAAATTAAATACGTAGTATTATTTGCTTTGTGATTATGATTTATGTAATGTGAGAGTGAATTGGTCATGACAGTATCCAGTTGATAATGATAATATAAATTTGATGTTAGAAACAGAATGTGTTATAGTGCTGATAACCAAACAGTTTTAGTACTCTGTAATAAATAAAACCTCTTGGAGGCAAGATAACTTTCTATTAAAACAAACTGTATAAGTACATAAAGAGGGACTCGTTGGATTATCAGGCTCTCCAAGTTTATAATACATACTCTCTGTACGGTGTACTGGGACAAACACAACTTCTATTTTTTGACTGGTAAATTATCCAAGCCTTTGAAAATTCTTGCTTTTATTATTCTAGAACTTTAAGTTGTCTGTAGTATCTCTTTCAAATGTTCAAAAACCACTTTAGTGTAGAGTACTAGAGGTTATAAGTTTCATAAATTTTATTACACATTGGCTTTGGCTATACAGTCTAGTGATTAAATAAAATCTACACCATATCAACAAATTCATTTACTTAACTTTTAGCCTAATTCCTTCACTGCATACACATCTTAAACGTTGTTATTCATACTGTGGTACTGTTTGATGTTCCCTAATATTTATTTTTATCCCTCTCTCCTTATCTCTCGACATCAACCAAAAAATTCAGGTTACCCACCATGTACTGTGGCTATAACACTTCTCTGAACTTTACATTCATTTGAGGGAGCACTAAACCCACAGGAGTCATGGAGTGCTTAGGGAAATGGGAGGCAGGTTCAATTAAAGGAAGGGAAGGTCAGGGCTAATTCTTTGTATCGCTCTTCTTCAACATCAAGGCACTTTAGTTGAAGGGGTTAACTGACTGTATAGCACAATTGGTATTGGTATGGTAGCATATACAGTACAGTATTAGTATTTATGGTTAAAGTGCTAAATTTGAAAGGGTCGTACAGCACCTGGAGAATGGAGGGAATCCAGTTCTTTAGATCAAAGTCCTTCAACATCAAAGCACCCCTTATTCCCCTTCCTTGAAGGATGGCAAGGTATAACAGGCTAGATAGGGTTTTCAGAATTTCAGTAATCATGGGCCTTTGAATATAATGAATCTTGTTAACTGGAATGAAAGTCATTGCCAAAACATTCACATTGCAACTCCTGAGCAGAAAACTTCCCAGGGATACAGGAACTCTATGTTAACCTCCTACACTGTCCCATTCAGTAGTTTTTGAAAATAATTTTCATCTGTAGGTGATCCTTAGCTCTGTGGTCTAATTTAGGATACTTTGGTACAGTCAATGGGTTTTCCTGTTGGCTTTTGGAACTTTTGTGCAAGTTTATGGCCTACAAATTACCTAATTCTGGAAGATCCCTTTGCTAATTATTAATTTCCAACATCCTACAACCCTTCATTGGTCTCCTATATTCAAATATTATCTCACATTTAGCATCCCTATAGGTGGATTATGCTATTGTTAATCACCAGTAATGGACATGGGCTTCCCTTCCTTTCAGGCAATGAACTTTCAGATTTCCGCAATTTCAGCAGTTTGAGACCTATACGTATTTCCCATAAGCACTTGCCATTTTAAGACAGTTCACCTTTTTCCCATGAATGTAATTCATCTTGGGTTAAGTACTTTTCATTATTTGTGGCTGCTTGATCCAAGGAAATGAAGCTACATTCCCCTTTCTTAAATTAATCCTAATTATCTCCCATTCCACAGGTGCTATATGACCCTTTCTATCCCCTTCCTGCAGCACATGACCCATATGGGTTTAGTGCTTTTTTAATAACGAATGTACCCCTATGGATTTAGTGGTTCCCCAGTAATCATTAAAATCTGCATTTATAGCAAATGGGAGTAGAATATTCATCTTTTTAAAGCCCCTTGCTTGTTAAGCCTATCATTTATCCCGCCAGTACACACAACACTGACCCATATAGGTCATGTTTTTTGTGATAACAGTACCCATCAGTACACTGCTGCTTGGCACTAAATGCAAATAGACTCCTCGACCCATGCTTTTGTTTCATGAGACACATTTTGGCAAAACACTAAATGAACAGTAACCTTACTCTGCATTTTATTTTACTCTAAAGTTACTTCCTCGATCCAGTTTTGAATCTTTTCCACGTGTGTGTACTCACCTAGTTGTGGTTGCAGGGGTCGAGTTATTGCTCCTGGCCCCGCCTCTTCACTGGCCGCTACTGGGTCACTCTACCTGCGCCATGAGCTTTGTCATACCTCTTCTTAAAGCTATGAATGGAATCTGCCTCCACTACATCGCTTCCCAGACTATTCCACTTCCTGACCACTCTGTGACTGAAGAAATACTTCCTAACATCCCTGTGATTCATCTGAGTCTTCAACTTCCAACTGTGTTCCCTTGTTGCTGTGTCCCATCTCTGGAACATTCTGTCTCTGTCCACCTTGTCAATTCCTCTCAGTATTTTATATGTCGTTATCATGTCCCCCCTATCTCTCCTGTCCTCCAGTGTCGTCAGGTCGATTTCCCTTAACCTCTCCTCATAGGACATACCCCTTAGCTTCAGGACTAGTCTTGTTGCAAACCTTTGCACTTTCTCTAGCTTCTTTACGTGCTTGGCTAGGTGTGGGTTCCAAACTGGTGCTGCATACTCCAATATGTGTATGTGTGTGTTAGTTACCATTTTGTCCTAGGCACATGTCGATTAGACACTAGGCCTGTTGTATGTATGTGTGTGTGTAAGGAAACACTTCGAAATGTTTCCGCCCCGCCGGGAATTGAACCCGGGCCCTCCATGCGTAAAACGAGAGCTTTAGCCCTCACTTTACCTAATTGTGGTTGCAGGGGTCGAGACTTAGCTCCAGGCCCTGCCTCTTTACTGACCGCTACTAGGTCCTCTCCCTGCTCCATGAGCTTTATCATACCTCGTCTTAAAGCTATGTATGGTTCCTGCCTCCACTACATCACTTGCTAGACTATTCCACTTCCTGACAACTCTATGACTGAAGAAATACTTCCTAACATTCCTTTGACTCGTCTGAGTCTTCAATTTCCAATTGTGACCCTTTGTTTCTGTATCCCCTCTCTGGACCATCCTGTCTCTGTCCATCTTATCTATTCCACGCAGTATGTATTTTGTATGTCGTTATCATGTCTCCCCTAACCCTCCTGTCCTCCAGTGTCGTCAGGCCGATTTCCCTTAACCTTTCTTCATAGGACATTCCCCTTAGCTCTGGAACTAACCTTGTTGCAAACCTTTGCACTTTCTCTAATTTCTTGACATGTTTGACCAGGTGTGGGTTCCAAACTGATGCTGCATACTCCAATATGGGCCTGACGTACACAGTGTACAGTGCTTTGAACGATTCCTTACTAAGGTATCGGAACGCTATTCTCAGGTTTGCCAGGCGCCCATATGCTGCACCAGTTATCTGGTTGATGTGTGTGTGTGTACACTCACCTAATTGTTGTTGCAGGGGTCGAGACTTAGCTCCTGGCCCGAGGGATGGGAGGAAGTGTAGGTAGTTGTAGCTGTCTGTAAAAGTATTTACATTTAATGAATACTACATGGATGCCCTTATTGTAAGTGCTTTCCTCTCTCAATCCTATCTTTATGCAAATTCTTATTTCTTGAATGACTACGACAAATTATACTCCCTTTTACATGTACCAAGTGCCAAATCAACCTGACTGATGGACATGTGGGCCAGCAGGCCACCAGGAGCAACAGTCTAGTTATCCAAGCAAGCACCAGACAAGCCTGGCTTAAAGCCAGACTATGGAAGTAGAAACTCTTCAAAAACTCCAAGGTAAAAGTATATATCTTACCCTACACTTGCTTTTTTCTTGCTGTCTGGTACTGTATTACTTATTCAGATTTAAAGCTTTATTGTGAAGAAAACATGAACATGTCAAAGCTTTTTTTTTCCACGTTTTTATCATTCAAAAATATTATTTAAATTTTTAAATACTGTAAGGTATAAATATTCTTTGTTGCTGTATTAGCACAAAAGTTGACACTGAAAGAGGTTTAGCTCTAAACTGAAAGATTTACATTTAAACACATCTTGTCATTAAATTGTGGAAATTATGACTTTTCTTCAATACAGTGGAAATTACACATTCATTTACTAGCTGACCATTGATATCTATGAATATACAGTACATGAATACATGTTCCTGGCATTCACTAACTACTATGGTATTTCACCATTTATTTACAAAATATTTAGCTAAGCAGACAAGCCTTTTCTATTGGCCAGATTATCTATACATAAACATGCTTTCCAATAGTCTTGTGTATATAAATTGATATGCAGTAATATTGTGAGTACCTATACCATAGTGCTCTTTAAGAATTAGTATAAATATGCAATATAATTTTTTCTATATACATTAATGCTGCTAAATCTATTGGAAGACTACAGGTGCTTAAACAGTAATGCTCTGATGCTAGCTACTAATAACAAAAACAGCTATCATTAAAAATATAAGCATAGTTTTTAATTACAGTATTTCAACATCTTCAGCAATAAGCTATATTACAAAAAAATGAAAGCTATTATCATTTTAAAATTTTATGCATGTAAATGATCATGAAAAGAAGGTTTCATATTTGATTCCTTTGTAATGACTTGGGATTTTTTTTTTAGTTAATTGCTGACCCAACATATTTATGTCTATGTAAATTGTAGGGAACAGATGAGCAAGTGAGGCAAGAGACAAATTGGCCTAGTTACCCATGTAAGCACTATCATATAATAATTTCAAGGGGAACCATAACATTCAGTAATGGTTCTTTATTAACAGTGGACCTTCAAAAAAGTGAAGGGTTCTTTACCCAAGGAATTGGAGCTGCCCCTCTACTTTTAATTAAACCCGATTATCTCATTTCCCCAGCACTGTATAAACCCTACAGGCTTAGTGCTTCCCATGAATATAGATAGTACAGTTTAATATATATATAGTAGGGTATTCCAATTTTATGGACACAATTTTACTTTATCCTCTAAAATTTCATAACTTTTCTTATTTATATAGGAAAATTTCAGTGATAAAATCAGGCAACTAGACTAATACTATACTGAATTACTTTATTTTAAAAAAATAAATGCTAGTTTGTGTCTCGTTTACAACCATTAACCGCTAAGATGCCACACACGTTGATCATTAGGTATGCATTTACCTCCTCACATGTAGATCAGTGTTTAAATTCTAGCTCCCTCAAAAATGGCTGCAATCGGGAATGTTAAGCCTACTCAGAATAAAATAAGCCTGTGTCATTTTTGCACCAACAAAATATTCCTGCTACACTGGGCATTGTGAGAACAGTTTGCTTCAAGTACCATACCAACATGTCTCATCTTCGACATCCTTTCACTCCACAGACTATTGGCCATTTGCTATTTTCCCAGGCTGATTGTAGTACTAAAGTCCCAATACAGCTCAGTGTTCAGCGAGCTGCTACCCAGACTAAGGGTCGACAATCCAAATGAATTCTTTATGAACGAGACCCAAAATTTGATCATCTCAAAAATCTTGTATATTATCCTAACACCACAAGACTTTGAAAAGGCAATAAATGTCATGCCCATGCACTCTGCCCCAGGCCCAGACTCATGAAACTGCAAGAAGCCCTGTCACGTGCCTTCAGCATTCTATGGAGAGTGAGCATGGACACGGGTCATCCCACACTCACTAAAAACAACAGACATAGCCCCACTCTACAAAGATGGCAGTAAAGCAATTGTAAAGAACTACAGACCGATAGCACTAACATCCCATATCATAAAAATCTTTGAAAGGGTTCTAAGAAGCAAAATCTCAAACCACCTAAATACCCATCAATTACACAACCCAGGGCAACACGGGTTTAGAGCAGGTTGCTTCTGCCTGTCCCAGCTACTGCACCACTATGACAAGGTCCTGTATGCTGTAGAGGATAAACAAAATACAGATGTAGTATACACAGACTTTGCAAAAGCTTTTGACAAGTGTGACCATGGTGTAATAGCGCACAAAATGCATGATAAAGGAATAACAGGAAAAGTTGGTAGATGGATCTATAACTTCCTGACAAATATAACACAAAGAGTAATAGTAAACAGAGTAAAATCTGAGGCAGCTATGGTGAAAAGCTGTTCCACAAGGCACAGTACTCGCTCCCACTTGATTCCTCATCCTCATATCTGACAGACAGAGATGTAAGCCATAGCTCCGTGTCTTCCTTTGCGGATGACACCCGAATTGCCATGACAGTGACCTCCATCGAAGACACTGCAAGACTCCAAGCAGACATCAACCAAATCTTCAAATGGGCCACTCAAAACAATATGAAGTTCAATGAAGAGAAATTTCAACTACAGTGGACCCCCGGTTATCGTACAGCTCCCAACTCGAACAATTATATATGTGTATTTTCGGGGGTCTGAAACGGACTAATCTAATTTACATTTTCACTTATGGGAACAAATTCATTTGTTAACGGCACTCAAACAGCATTCTGGAACGAATTATGGCCGATAACTGGGGGTCCACTGTACTCAAATATGGAAAACTTGAGGGAATTAAAACTGTATCAGGGTATACAACAAATTCTAACCATACAATAGAGCGAAGAAGTAATGTGAAGGACCTGGGAGTGATAATGTCAGAGGATCTCACCTTCAAAGACCACAACAATGTACATATGTACCTCATCTGCTAGGAAAATGATAGGATGGATAATGAGAACCTTCAAAACTAGGGACTCCAAGCCCATGAGGATTCTCTTCAAATCGCTTGTTCTATCTAGGCTGGAATACTGTTGTACACTAACTGCCTCCTTCAAGGCAGGCAAAATTGCTGACCTGGAGAGTGTACAAAAACTTTCATGGCACACAAGTACAATAAGGCACCTGAATTACTGGGAACGGTTGAAGGCCCTTGATCTGTATTCCTTGGAGCACAGGCGAGAGAGATACATGATAATATACACTTGGAAAATCCTCGAGGGATTAGTACCAAACTTGCACACGAAAATCATTCCCTATGAAAGCAAAAGACTCGGCAGGAGATGCAACATTCCCCCAATGAAAAGCAGGGGTGCCATGAGTACACTGAGAGACACAATAAGTGTCGAGGACCCAAGACTGTTCAACTGCCTCCCAGCATACATAAGGGGGATTACCAATAGACCCCTGGCTGTCTTCAAGAAGGCACTGGACAGGCACCTAAAGTCAGTACCTGACCAACCAGGCTGTGGTTCGTACATCAGTTTGCGTGCAACCAGCAGTAACAGCCTGGTTGATCAGACCCTGATTCACCACGAGGCCTGGTCTCAGACCGAGCCGCGGGGGCATTGACCCCCGAAACCCACTCCAGGTATACCAAAGATAATGATGTGGACTTGGAGTTGCATGAATATGAAGATAGAGAGTGTGCTGCTGCTGCTGCCACTATAATGGCCCATCAAGAAAGGAAAATCCTGATGAACTTTGAAGTATTATATAGCACAACTTCCTTCCACTGAGAAGAAATATGTCTCATACGAGTCATAATGGGTAACCAGACGAGACATACATGTTGCACAGTACAGTCTATATATAAATCGTAAGATCAAATTAAAAATGATTAATGTGTGTTGGGAAAACATCTTAGAGACATAAAACTTATGTATAGCTAAAAAAAAAAAGTGTGTGTGTGTTTAACCCCTTCACTGTCAGGACCCTCAAAATTAATTTTGCTGACAATGTGGAATTTAAAAAAAAAAAATCCAAAATAGTTGAGAATCTTTTTCTGGAGGTAATGACATCAAAAATGCGAAATTTTTAAGCTATACAGTGGACCCCCGAGTTTCGTAAAAACTTCACTCCTGAAGTCTGCTCAAGTGCCATTACCGAACGAATTTACTCCCTTAAGGAAAAATTTCACGTAGGTTAGTCTATTTCAGACCCCCAAAAATACACTTCCACAAGAACTTACAAAATTATACTTACATAATTGCACGATTTCCGGGGTATTCGTTAACCGAGGGTCCACTGTATCTTCATTCCTCAATTCGACCAAATTCAAGTAAAATATAAAAAACTGAATATTTTTGCTATTTTGAGCCCAATTTCAAGTTACTTCAGGTCTGAAACCCACCAGAATTATCTCTCTCAGTGTATGTCTTTTGTTCTATCAAATAATACCGAGAAACAGCCATAAAACCTATCCTAGAAAACACCTCAGCTGATATTTTAAACCAGACACAAGATCAAAGGTTTGCTTTTCCAATCATGCACTGCACAGAGCAGGATTTTTCTATATACGTGCACACTCACTGCACTGACCCGTTCTCTCATATCTAGGTCAAAATTTACTACTCACAGATTATCTGAGGGAGCTAGACTCACAACATAGATCTATGTGAGCAACACTGGCATTAGTAACCAAGATCTATGCAAGAGAAAGTGAAAGGGTTAACAGTGTTCTGGCAGTCACAAGGTCAGACATTTTTGCAGTAACAGAAGTATCATTGTTGTATACTAGTTATACAGATAACAGTGCCAATAATAGCAACGGTTCTGTATACAACATATGTACTTGTGAAAAAACTAAATTTGTGTAAACAAATCAGAATCGTATTGAGGGACTTCTGCTAACTGCTTCACTGGAAAGTGAAGTGGTTATGTACATAAGTATACAGTATTAGATATTTTGAAGTAAATAATTTGTAATTTTTTTTAACTTCCATACTAGGCTACTACACAGTGAAACATGCTAAAGTGGTAGCCAATGTGTGTATATTGTAAGTAGTACGTACTGTGTTTCAATACTAGTGAAAAAATTAATGAATATTTTGTATTATACAGGGGTGCCATGGGCACAGTAAGACATCTGCAAGTTGCAACTATTCCAAAAGATATCAGAAAGATTGCTTGAAACAAGTGTAGAAGTTTTCAAGCGGAAAATTTATCTCTACCCCTGCCAAGTGCCAGATCAACCAGGATGTGATGGATATGTGGGACACAGGGCTGCCAAAAAGCGAAAGCCAGGTTCACCAGGCAAGCAACAGAAAATCATGGTACCAGGCTGGCTGTAGGAGTTGGAAGAACCAGTCACAAGTATATCAAAACCAGTCACAAGTATATCACAGGTATGATAAATTATTATTTAGTATATTAAAAACAAGCACTAAACCCATATTAGATGATAAAGATTGTGTAACACTGCACACTTCAACACACAGTAAAGAGATAACTTTTTTTGTTTACTATTCTCAGTTTCAACACCTGATTACCTCCCATTTTACAAATAGTGTGTGATCCTCATGGGTTTAGCACTTCCACACAAACAATAATATACAGTATTCAGTTCTTGATACTCTATAATCCCATAAAATCTTTAAACAAAAATGCCCACAGGGATTGTCATAGCTACCTTCAGTGCCTGGTTCAAAGGCTAAATCCCAACACCTAAGATTGATAAGATATATTAACTTTTATGTGGTCTTCCACTTAGAGGGAAGCTACGGCTTGGTGGAGCATGGCATCAAATGCTAAATATAAAATACAACTTTTGCAAAGTTTTAATTTGTGAAACTTTTCATTTCACTACATTAAAGGAATCCAAAATACCCTAGTTAAATAAAAACTATATATAGTACTGCAATAAGAAAATGGATGTAACTGATAATTCAAATTATATTCATATACAATACTCCATGAATGTGAAAAATCACAAACATATACATATATACACTAGCATATATACAAAACTATGCACATGCAAATTACGAAGGCATAAAAAATTTAATTAGTAATTGAGAAATGCTTCTTAAACTTTCATATTATTTATGTTTAGTGATTTATGGGTGAATAGATATACAGTCAACCCTTGCAAGTCTTCTGATCATAGCTCGCATTTTCAGTATCTTACGAATTAAACTTACTTTTCCATTTTCGAGAGTGCTTCATTACTATTACAGTGCACCACTATTTCCATTAGTAGCATGCATTACTGCTGTGGTATGCCGCAGCAGGATAACTTCCCTCCACCCCTTGGGCGAGGCCATTGTTTTGGAGGATGGGGGATGCCTAGCATCAGTTTGGTGTAAACAAAATGGTCAGTGTATCTGGACACTCGCCATATGATTGTCATTCTGTGGTCATTGGTCTGTTTACTATAATGTTATCCCATTTTAAGAACTGGAACAGTTTAGACTTTTACTATTGTACTACTGTCAGGGAGATGTATTGGTTCTGATGAAAGGCTCTTGATCTAAGAAATTGAAGCTATAGTCTTCAAATTAAAGCAAATTGAAAGTAATTTTCCTGGCACTGCATGACCCCCAATGATTTTAGGACTTCCCCAAGATTATAACATTATTACACTTTTTTTTTTTTTATATCTGACACTTGTCTTCTTTATTTCATTCACCACAAACAAGATGGAAATACCTGAGGTAGAGATTTAGTAATTGTTATTACTTATAATATTCAAAACGTGCAAAGAAAATGACAAAAAAATAACAAAAATAACTTTTATTTTACTGTATTACATGCATAATTCTATGTACTGTATTTACGTCACTTTAAAACATAAAACAATTTTTTTCTATCAATATAAAACTTTGATGGCAAAATAAATAACAATGACAGGCTTTCAAGCAACATATTAACATTCACAAGACCTTAAGTGCTGATGCAATCTATTAACCACAACAGCATAAGCTGAATAAATGTAATCTCTTCGCAAGAAATAATATACATACTTAAAAGAGTAGCACTTTTGAAGTATACAGTTTTATATTAGCATAAGAGCAGGGAATCTTTCCAGCACCATCAAGGTAATGCAATAAATCTATTAGAGAGATTACCCTCAGTCACAACCTTTTTTTTTTTTTTTTTCCAATTCTTTTACCTGTCACTAAAATGTGGCACTGAAAAATTTGCTGGATCTAGACAAGGCGACATATTTGAAGTGATAGCCTTTTCACTTAGTCCGCTGTCTCCTTGTTTACTATCAATCACTACACCAGATGGCGGTATATTAGTTTTTTGGGTGCCTTCCTTGTTGCCTATTGTACTGCCTCTTTCAAAACAATTTGTAATTGGCTCTGCATCAAAAGCTTCCAATTTGTCACCTGTAGTGCTAGAATTTATTGCAGCCACAACAGCCTTCCCAGTTGGATGGCTATCTGCATTAGTGGAAATATTATCAGTTACTGAGGAAGTGGTGGTGGTGGCTGCAGTTGGAACCCCACCATTGGTAATAGATGCAGAAGGTGAAGAACTAGTTCCACTTTTGGCCCTGTTGTGAGTCAAGTGGCTCTTCACCAGGTGTCCTGCTGCTAGTGCAGACATCAGGGAAAGCTCACCAGCTAACACTGTTCCTGCAATTATCTTTGCTAACTGGCATGCATTCTCACCTGGGTTTTCTTGGTGTGCTCCTAGAAAATACAAAAGTTTAAAAGAATTATTTTTATTACAATCAAAACTAAGAGCTAAACCCACAAGGGCCATACAGTTTAAAAGAAGTAAATTACAGTGGACCCTCGTTTTTCGTTGAAAATTCTTTCCAGAATGCTGTTTGAGTGCCGTTACCGAATGAATTTGTTCCAATAAGGACAAATGTAAATTAGATTAGTCGTTTCAGACTCCCAAAAATACACAAAAGCTCTTACAAAAATACACTTACATAACTGTTCGAATTTGGAGGTGAACGAAAACTGAGGTTCCACTGTATCTTGTCAGATCTTCTTGATTATTTATTATTCCTCAAGGAAAAGGATGTCCTGAAGCTGGTGAAAGGCTCATGGAGCTACCCTTCCATTCACTGGATTAAACCTCATTACCTCCCATTCTCAAAGTGCTGTATGATTCCTATGGGCTTAGTATTTCCCATGAATAATAAATTATTGATCTTTATTTGCATATATGAAGTATTCCTACTGAAATATTATATACAGTAACTGCAGTAGTAGGTTGGTATATGGTAGTAGGTTGGTAGTCAGCAACCACCCAGGGAGGTACTACCGTCCTGCCAAGTGAGTGTAAAACAAAAGCCTGTATGTATTTGTTTTACATGATGGTAGGATTGCTAGTGTCTTTTTTTTCTGTCTCATAAACATGCAAGATTTCAGGTACGTCTTGCTACTTCTACTTACACTTAGGTCACGCTACACATACATGTACACGTTTATGTATACACACTCATCTGAGTTTTCTTTGATTTTATCTTAATAGTTCTTGTTCTTATTGCTTTTCCTTTCATATCCATGGGGAAGTGGAATAAGAATCTTTCCTCCGTAAGCCATGCGTGTTGTAAAAGTCAACTAAAATGCCGGGAACAATGGGCTAGTAACCCCTTTTCCTGTATAGATTTACTAAAAAGAAAAAGAAGAAAACCGTCAAAGTGGGATGTTTGAATGTGCGTGGATGTTGTGCGAATGATAAGAAAGAGATGATTGTAGATGTTATGAATGAAAAGAAGCTGGATGTCCTGGCTTTAAGTGAGACAAAGCTGAAGGGGGTAGGAGAGTTTCAGTGGGGAGAAATAAATGGGATTAGGTCAGGGGTTTCAAATAGAGTTAGAGCTAAAGAAGGAGTGGCAATAATGTTGAATAATCAGTTATGGCAGGTAAAGAGGGAATATAAATGTATAAATTCAAGGATTATGTGGAGTAAAATAAAGGTTGGATGTGAAAAGTGGGTTATAGTAAGTGTTTATGCACCTGGGGAAGAGAGAAGTGTAGAGGAGAGAGAGAGATTTTGGGAAATGTTGAGTGAGTGTGTGGGGAGTTTTGAACCAAGTGAGAGAGTAATTGTGGTTGGGAATCTTAATGCTAAAGTGGGTAAAAAATGTTGTGGAGGGAGTAGTAGGTAAATTTGGGATGCCAGGGGTAAATGTAAATGGGGAACCATTAATTGAGCTATGTGTAGAAAGAGGTTTGGTAATAAGTAATACATATTTTATGAAAAAGAGGATAAATAAATATACAAGGTATGATACAGCATGTAAGGAAAGTAGTTTGTTAGATTATGTATTGGTGGATAAAAGGTTGATGGGTAGGTTTCAGGATGTACATGTTTATAGAGGAGCAACTGATATATCGGATCATTATTTAGTTGTAGCCACAGTTAGAGTAAAAGGTAGATGGGACAATAAGAAAATGACAACAGCAAGTAAGAGAGAGGTAAAAGTGTATAAACTAAGGGAGGAGGAAGTTAGGGTGAGATATAAGCAACTATTGGCAGAAAGGTCGGCTAGTGCAAGTATGAGTAGTGTGAGGGGGAATGTTGAAGAGCGTTGGGATAGTTTTAAAAATGCAGTATTAGAATGTGGGGCAGAAGTTTGTGGTTATAGGAGGGTGGGTGCAGGAGGAAAGAGGAGTGAGTGGTGGAATGAAGAAGTAAAGGGTGTGATAAAAGAGAAAAAGGTAGCTTATGAGAGGTTTTTACAAAACAGAAGTGTTAATAGAAGAGTAGAGTATATGGAGAGTAAAAGAAAGGTGAAGAGAGTGGTGAGAGAGTGCAAAAGAAGAGCAGATGAAAGAATGGGAGAGGCTCTGTCAAGAAATTTTGCTGAAAACAAGAAAAAATTTTGGAGTGAGATAAACAAGGTAAGAAAAGAAAGCCTAGGGAACGAATGGATTTGTCAGTTAAAAACAGAGTAGGGGAGTTAGTAGATGGGGAGCTGGAGGTATTGGGTAGATGGCGGGAATATTTTGAGGAACTTTTAAATGTCGATGAAAAAAGGGAGGCGGTAATTTCATGTACTGGCCAGGGAGGTACAACATCGTTTAAGAGTGAAGAAGAGCAGGATGTGAGTGTGGGGGAGGTGCATGAGGCATTACGTAGAATTAAAGGGGGTAAAGCAGCTGGAACTGACGGGATCATGACAGAAATGTTAAAAGCAGGGGGGGATATAGTGTTGGAGTGGTTGGTATTTTTGTTTAATAAATGAGTCCTGGAAATGGGAAGTACAATGCCTGCACTTTAAAGGAGGGGTCTGGGATAGTGACAGCTGGGAGGAACTATTCTCAGCTGTCGTATCTGAGCTCCTCTGCAAAGACAGTGATTATGTATGAGTGTGGTGAAAGTGTGAATGATGAAAGTATTTTCTTTTTGGGGATTTTCTTTCTTTTTGGGTCACCCTGCCTCGGTGGGAGACAGCCAACTTGTTGAAAAAAAAAAAATGTATGAAAGAAGGGAAGGTACCTAGGGATTGGCAGAGAGCATGTATAGTTCCTTTATATAAAGGGAAGGGGGATAAAAGAGATTGTAAGAATTATAGGGAAAGAAGTTTACTGAGTATACCAGGTAAAGTGTATGGCAGGGTTATTATTAAAAGAATTAGAGTTAAGACAGAGAGTAGGATTGCATATGAGCAAGGAGGCTTTAGAGTGGGTAGGGGATGTGTAGATCAAGTGTTTACAGTGAAGCATATATGTGAACAGTATTTAGATAAAGGTAGAGAAGTTTTCATTGCATTTATGGATTTAGAAAAGGCATATGATAGAGTGGATAGGGGAGCAATGTGGCAAATGTTGTAAGTGTATGGAATAGGTAGTAAGTTACTGAAAGCTGTAAAGAGTTTTTATGAGGATAGTGAGGCTCAGGTTAGGGTGTGTAAAAAAGTAGGTCTTAGACAGGGATGTGTAATGTCACCATGGTTGTTTAATATATTTATAGATGGGGTTGTAAAATAAGTAAATGCTAGGGTGTTGGGGAGAGGGTGGGATTAAATTATGGGAATTAAATGCAAAATGGGAGTTAACACAGTTACTTTTGCTGATGATACTGTGCTTATGGGAGATTCTAAAGAAAAGTTGCAAAGGTTAGTGGACGAGTTTGGGAGGGTGTGTAAAGGTAGAAAGTTGAAAGTGAACATAGATAAGAGTAAGGTGATGAGGGTATCAAACGATTTAAATAAAGAAAAATGGGATATCACATTAGAGAGAGGGATTATGGAAGAAGTAAATGTTTTCAAATATTTGGGAGTTGACGTGTCAGCGGATGGGTTTATGAAGGATGAGGTTAACCATAGAATTGATAAAGGGAAAAAAAGGTGAGTGGTGCGTTGAGGTATCTGTGGAGACAAAAACGTTATCCATGGAGGCAAAGAAGGAATGTACGAAAGTATAGTGGTACCAACACTCTTATATGGGTGTGAAGCATGGGTTGCAAATGCTGCAGCGAGGAGGCGGCTGGAGGCAGTGGAGATGTCCTGTCTAAGGGCAATGTGTGGTGTAAATATTATGCAGAAAATTCGGAATGTGGAAATTAGGAGAAGGTGTGGAGTTACTAAAAGTATTTGTCAGAGGGCTGAAGAGGGGTTGTTGAGGTGGTTTGGTCACTTAGAAAGAATGGATCAAAGTAGAATGACTTGGAGAGCATATAAATCTGTAGGGGAAGGAAGGCGGGGTAGGGGGTCATCCTAGAAAAGGTTGGAGGGAGGGGGTAAAGGAGGTTTTGTGGGCGAGGGGCTTGGACTTCCAGCAAGCATGTGTGAGCGTGTTAGATAGGAGTGAATGGAGACGAATGGTTTTGGGACCTGACGAGCTGTTGGAGTGTGAGCAGAGTAACATTTTGTGAAGGGATTCAGGGAAACCAGTTAATTGATTTAGTTGGACTTGAGTCCTGGAAATGGGAAGTACAATGCCTGCACTTTAAAGGAGGGGTCTGGGATAGTGACAGCTGGGAGGGACTATTCTCAGCTGTCGTATCTGAGCGCCTCTGCAAAGACAGTGATTATGTATGAGTGTGGTGAAAGTGTTGAATGATGATGAAAGTATTTTCTTTTGGGGGATTTTCTTTCTTTTTGGGTCACTCTGCCTCGGTGGGAGACGGCCGACTTGTTGAAAAAAAAAAAAAATGCAGAAAACAAATATATAAAAAAAGTATTATTCACTGTACAGCATATTATAAATAGTCACAACAAATAACAATTACTTTAGATCCCACAGTAGTCATATTGAAATGACATTTCATATATCAAGAGTGACAAAATTGGATGTCTTCTATAACCTAATACTGACCTTTAACCCCAAGCATAGTCAAACAGGCAGACTGTGGTCCAAGTCCAGTGCCCCCACCCACTGTGCCAACTTCTAGAGAGGGCATGGTGACTGTTATGTGTAGGTCCTCTCCTTTTTCGCCCCAAGCTTCCATCAAGGTCATGCAGTTGCTGCTTCCAACCACTTGAGCAGGATCCTGTAAAAGATATCTCAAGTATCTGAAACCATTTTTCTTACTCAAAAATAACTTGGTTTTATCATAATTTATATGGACTACTTAATTACATAAAATTCTGTGTTCACCCCGGAGCTATAAAACTGCTAACTTTCATAACCTTCACAGCAAACTGCTACATGAAGCTCTGTCACTGTATGACCCCTATGGGTTTAGCACTAACCCATAATAATAATGACTGACTATTGATGATGATAAAATAATAATAAGCTCAATAGTGGGGGTTGAAGAGGGTTGGGATAGTTTTAAAAATGCAGTATTAGAATGTGGGGCAGAAGTTTGTGGCTATAAGAGAGTGGGTGCAGGAGGAAAGAGGAGTGATTGGTGGAATGATGAAGTGAAGAGTGTGATAAAAGAGAAAAAGGTAGCTTATGAGAGGTTTTTACAAAACAGAAGTGTTGTAAGAAGAGCAGAATATATGGAGAGTAAAAGAAAGGTGAAGAGAGTGCAAAAGGAGAGCAGATGAAAGAGTGGGATAGGCACTGTCAAGAAATTTTGCTGAAAATAAGAAAAAGTTTGGGAGTGAGATAAACAAGTTAAGAAAGCCTAGGGAACGAATGGATTTGTCAGTTAAAAACAGAGTAGGAGAGTTAGTAGATGGGGAGCTGGAGGTATTGGGTAGATGGCGGGAATATTTTGAGGAACTTTTAAATGTCGATGAAGAAAGGGAGGCGGTAATTTCATGCACTGGTCAGGGAGGTTATTATAGATTTAGCTGGACTTTGAGTCCTGGAAATGGGAAGTACAATGTCTGCACTTTAAAGGAGGGGTCTGGGATAGTGACAGTTTGGAGGGACCATTCTAAACTGTTGTATCTGAGCACCTCTGCAAAGACAGTGATTATGTATGAGTGAGGTGAAAGTGTTGAATAATGATGAACGTATTTTCTTTTTGGGTCACCCTGCCTCGGTGGGAGACGGCCGACTTGTTGAAAAAAAAAAAAAAGCTCAAGCACTAAACAATGCTTGGTATTCATCTATGTCCAAAAACAGACATGTGTAGGGGCAAGTTGGAGGGGTGTGGAAGTGGGTGGTGGTGTGAGTGCATATTAAGTGATGGAATGGGGTTGAATGTGGTAGGAGTTTGAGACAGAGCTGTGATTAGAGTTAAGGTGCAGAAAAAAAAGAGTGGGAGTTGGAGGAGTATGGAGTATATTTTATGAATGTGGGAGAGGTTTAGAAGCATTTGACAGAGCTGTTGAGGTATGGGATTGAGTTGTAGGGAAATGGGTGTGAGGTGAATTGTAAAGTTATGGGAGATAAATAATCCCAAAAAGCTGGAACGAAACACCAAAAAGGCACTAAGACATTTTTTTTTTCGAATCTTTTTGATTAGTTATCACTAAGTCATGCACAGCCCTTGAGGGTTTAGTGCCTAGTTTTGATTGTAATAATAATAACATTCATGAACCAAACCAAAAGAAAATAGTCCTAAAAATACATAAATTGTCAAATTTATTCATGGAATGACTCGGTAAAAACATGCAAATGAGGATAAGAATTTTCAGATATCACCATACTATCTTGCTTCTTTTTTTTTTTTTTAAACCCATGAATAATTAGGTTACTCTCTGCTCATGACATGGCACCTAGTCTAAGGTCTGATACAGAATAACAATTATCAATGCGCATCAGAAGGTGAGCAATGTTCTACACATTGTGAAGAGAAAAATTACCTGACCACATGCGATATATACTGCTGCTACGATATTTGCTGCATGAGCATTGTTGCCTCCTATTGAACCAGCTAATGATGATCCTACCAAATTCTTAGTAATATTGGCTTCTACAAGAGCTGCCACAGTAGTTTTCAGAATCGATGTAACCACTTTGCTAGGCACAATACCTTCGCACACAACAGATTTGCCTCGGCCCTCAATCCTGGAAAGAGTGGAATTTGTTAACCTTGTTTTCAATGCTTGTACATTAACTTATAATTATGTAAGTTTTCAAACTAATACCAAGCAGCTGAAACCCAAAATTCACATGTAATCTGTATGATTATATTATACGAAATTTTTACTGAAGGTTAATTTCTTTATAGCTTTGATCATTCACATTTTTTATTCGAGCCCATTTTTTTTTTATTCCTTCTTATGAATGTTAATATTAAGCAAATCATATTTAAATAAATATAAAAATATATATACAATTTACTCAAACTAGTGAATTTTCTTCTTTTCCAAGGTTTCAGACCCTTGTCAGTTTAGTGCTTTCTTTGATTATAATATAATAATAATAATTCAAGGTTTCAGGGTGCATGTCAGCTCCAGGAACTACCAGTACAACTTATGGGTTGTAATGTACACCAATTTGTTATGCCAGGATATTAAATCAACTGATACATACTAGGACCTATGCCAATATAGGAATATACATTACACAGTCATTACATGTTTAACACTGTTATATTGCACTTTCAACCTACATACCAATTAATGGCTGACGGCTTTTTGTCCACACAATAGTTGCCACTAACACTCAAGACCTCAAGGTCTGGGAAGTATTTTTTCAGGGTCTTGAGTCCTGCCTCTGTACCCTTAAAATGAGAAGACAAATGTCAATAACCAGTGATAACACAATAGTTTAAGCATAAACAAATATGTATGTATGAAATTGTATTACTTTATTATTTTTTTAACTCGATGACCGTTTCCCACCAAGACAGGGTGCCCCTTGGTGTGAGATGGCTCATAGGTTAAAATTTAATTTTATTTTTAATACACTGGCCGTCTCACCCCAAGACTGGGGGACCCCAAAAAAAAAAAAAAAACTTTCACCACCATTCACTCCATCACAGTCTAGCCAGAGGCATGCCAATACTACAGTTCAGATGCCCCTCCAAACTGCGAATATCCCCACCTTTCCTGTAGAGTGCAGTGCAGACACTGTACTTCCCACCTCCAGTCTGATTTTTTTTTTTAACATATCAGCCGTTTCCCACCAAGGCAGGGTGACCCAAAGAGAAAGAAAAAAAAAAACTTTCATCATTCAACACTTTAACCATCAGTCATACATAATCACTGTCTTTGCAGAGGATTTCAGATATGACAGTTTAGATGTCCCTCCAAACTGCCAATATCCCAAACCCCTCCTTTAAAGTGCAGACATTGTACTTCCCATCTCCATTCTTAATAAGGAACAATCAACAAGCTGGGAGATGTTTAACAACTTTACACCTTTTTTCACTTTCTCTAATATGCCACATCTGCTTTACAAAAAATAATGGTATTTAAATAACATGACATCAGGACAGACCAACCAATATCTGATTCCCAAATTAATATCTATTTTTGTCACTACCTTTGGTTTAGGTTTATAAATTAAAAAATTGTACTGAAAGATACTGCAAATACGTATGCAAATTGTTTAAATTCATTCAAGTGTAATTTTTTTTGTGGCAGTCATATGATACAAACAAATTAATACTATATGTATAGCTTAGATTATTTCCATACCTTGGATACCATGTTCATCCCCATAGCATCACCAGTTTGAGCCACAAAGCGCATGTACAGTAATCGTCCAGCAATCCCAATATGCAATTCTTGTAGACGAGCAAAACGGCTGGTTGAATCAAATCCTTCTTTGATGATAGCAAAGTTCTCTCTCTTTCTAGCCCATATGTACACCTCCCTGTTGGTGAATATATAATAATAATGCACCTTACTGTTGGGAAATATACAATAATAATAATGATCAGCTTCAGAATAAAGGGAAATGAACCATTGTATAACCCTGTCTATTCATCCAAAACTTACTACACAGAAACTTAAGTAATCACTGTACAAAAAAATTCACAGATAACTACTACATAAATGTGAGTTAAACCCACAAAACTAGTCTAAGGTTCATTATAGGTATACTTACGTAGCTTGTGCAGCAGTAGGAAGCCGAACACTAGGAGCCCTAGTCATTCCATCACGGATTACTGTACTCTTCACTCCATTAACCAGAGCACGACAACCACGATTGGTAGAGGCAACCAAGCACCCTTCAGTAGTTGCCATGGGAACCATATATTTTTTTCCATTCATAAGTAGAGGACCAACAACACCCACTGGTATAGGTACATAACCTATTACATTCTCACAGCATACACCCATCACCTGAAACAATGTAAAATGTAACATAATTTAGTATCAACAAATTTTTTTTTAACACACTGGCCATCTCCCACCAAGGCAGGGTGACCCAAAAAAGAAACACTTTCACCATCATTCACACATAATCAAGTCTTTGCAGAGGCACTCAGATACAACAGTTCAGATGTCACTCCAAACAGCCAATACCCCAAACCCCTCCTTCAAAGCAGAGGCATTGTACTTCCCACTCCAGGACTCAAGTCCGGCTAACCAGTTTCCCTGAATCCCTTCACAAAATATTATCCTGCTCATACTCCAACAACTCGTCAGGTCCAAAAAACATTCATCTCCATTCACTCCTATCTAACATGTTATGCTCACACATGCCTGTTGCATGTCCAAGCCCCTTGCACACAAAACCTCTTCTACCCCCCCTCTTTCCATCCTTTCCTTTTCAAAAAAATTAAACTATAATTTTATTTTTATTTTATTAACACATCGGCCGATTCCCACCAAGGCAGGGTGGCCCGAAAAAGAAAAACTTTCATCATCATTCACTCCATCACTGTCTTGCCAGAGGGGTGCTTTACACTACAATATATAAACTATAATATATAAAAAAATTCAATTTCTTTTACTATTATGACAATCATAACGGTAACATGTAACACTATAATAAAAAGGCATTCATGTGTAGTGCCTTTATTGAAAAGTTATTTTAAGGTTGGATAGCACAGATATAAGAAACTATAAGGTTCAATAGTAGATAAACAAATTATTTACACTGAAGGGATTACTTCATTAAAACTAAAAATGACAATAGTAATAAAAATACCTTCATCAATGTTCTCAAAAATACTATCAATTATTTTATTTTTCACAAAATTTCTACCTTTCCAAATGCTGTAGTTATGTAGAGTATACTCCTCACTTACCAGTACAGTGTTAACTTCACCTGCCAGAAATGCACCACATGCTAGTGGCTTTCTTTTGTGCCTAACAATATTTTATTACATGTAAATTATATTGTGTACTGCAGAAAAGAAAGAAATTATTTTTATTTCTATCAATTTCAATGTGCAATAGTTTTTTTTACCTTAGTGTAATCATAGTTGTCATATGGCAGAGCATCCATGGAGCCATGTTTAGCAGTGTGTGGCGCCACAATTGCTCTACGAATACCAACAGCTCTCAGTGGGTTGCCCAAAACTGTCTCTAATTTGTAGCTTGGAACATGTTTCTTCTCCACCATTTGTACAATTTCTTTATTAGTTAATGATCTCACACCTCCCTGTTGTTAAGAAATTACCATGATTATATACACTGCAGATTATTTTTCCATATTGGCTATCTTCCACCAAAGCAGTGACCCAAAGAAGGAAACACATTCACCATCCCTCACTCAACAGCTCTCTTTCAGGTTTTATAAATATAAAAAATCATAGGAGAGAAATTCACAATATCTCCCAAACAATGTACAATGGTACCTCTACTTATGAGCTTAATTCGTTCCAGACGGCTATTCAAGTGCCGATTCTGAAGGAATTTGTTCCCATAAGAAATACATAATGAAAATTAGGTTAATCCATTTCAGACCCCCAAAAATACACTTACAAAAGCACCTACAAAAATACACTTACATAATTGTTCGAGTTGGGAGCTGCTCGTAAGTAGAGGTACCACTGTATAATACTAAGCAACATGAAAAGCATACAGTATTGTACATGACAGGATGAAATATGACTGACTAGATATGGAAATTATAATTAACTCTAGAGATAAAGGTGTCATGAATGCAAGCAAAGATTTTAAAAGTGATTTATTCAACAAGGGAGATAAAATATTTATAGAAATGGTAAACAGAATTATGTATATAGTGTATTTTAAAGAACAGGGAATCCTAGACAAGTAATGAATAATACGTGAAGAGCCACAATCAACTGAAGCAACCGCATTTGAGGGTATAAATCCTATAAATGGCAATCTTCTTGAGTTTAGGTGAACATACATGGCTTTGGAAGAGGATTAATCACTCACCAGGTTTATATTATTGTTATTATATTCATGGGCAATGGCGTGCAGAGGTCTGGTGATGCCCAGGGCCAACTCGTTGATTGTATGTCCCAAATCACTATCTTATTTCCCTCTCTAATTGCATGCCTTCCCCCATTTGGATGCCTGGGGCCACCACCCCTTCGCCCTCCCCCCTCTGCACGCCACTGTTCATGGGGAAAGCACTAAACCCATAGGGGGTCATATAGTGCCTGGGAAATGGTAGCCTACTAAAAAAAGATGGAATCTGCCAAGAAGTAACCACATTCGTAGAGAACAACAGTCACAGATAATGACACAGGCAAGACAAGATAATAGTGATTGCCATCCTAGAGGATGAATTAAAGTTAAATTAAAGGTATATTGTAGAATGGTGAAAATAAAGGGCTGTTCTGTGTAACGGGGAGTAAATGAGACACGGATTGAGATTCTGATGGATAAATGAATTACTCTTAAAAATAAACAAACATTAATGGTAAAAAACTAAAAGAATCTGCATATATTGTAATGGACAAATGTAGATAGAAAGGGCAAAATAATTTTATTATTGATAAAAAAAGGCTCAAACAAAAATATAAAAATTGGCACATGGGTAATTACCAAGAATTATCTTCCCTTTTTTTGAATATTGCATAAATAAATCAATTGCTAATGACCTTACCTGAGAGTTCATAACAGCAACACATTCTTCTAATGATCTGGGAGGCTTATCCTCATCCTCATCCCCATGTTCTTTAATGTGAGTCTTGGGTATCTCTGTTTGTGTACCACGATCCTCCTTAGAAGTTGCCATTGCCAATTCCTCCCAGTGGGAATTAAAACTGACAGTGCGGATTCTAGTACGTTGACGCAGAATTCCTGAAGTATTAAGGCATGTCAGGAAGAATATTTAAGCTGAAATCTCAAAGATCCTTTTATTAAAAATCTAGAGTGTGAATAGTGATAACCCAAATGGGTTTAGTGCTTTTTATGTATACATAACGTGTAAAAAAAAATGCAAATTATATATATGTGAAAACTGCACAAGAAGTGGAAATCAACAGTTTTGAGTACAAGCAGTCTGTTAAGAGTGAATGAATAACAAGAATTCACAAAGATAATGTTGTAATAAGTCAACAAAATCAAAGTAATACTGTTATGGATATTACCCTAGTGTGGGGTGGCATTGTAATAATTTTCATGATGCCACTCGACAATATATGAAGCTCCCTTTTCCTACAATATTCCTTCATCTAACTCATTGAAATTCTAAAATTTTGTGAATGATAAACCCATGACTGCTGAAGCAAGGCATACAACATTTACAAATGGAACAAGGTTTTCTTCAAGGAATAAATAATAAAAAAAAGAATCACTACAAGAATGTGTACAGCCAAGTCTTACCAATCCGAGACAGTTATGAACTGTGCAAATTGTCAGTGAACAAAGGCTTGGCACCTACTGAAGGTAGTGTATAACTTACCAGAAGAAATGTACTACTGCAATGTACTATTATTATCTAGTTATTGTTGCCATGTTAACAATTTTTTTTTGTTATCTACTATATACTAAACTGCTCTCATATATTTTAAAACAAGGTGTACAGGCAAAAAGTCTCATTAAAACAGTCACTTACCAACCACCTCAACATATTCACATGTCGAAAAAGTAATTGCAATACTTGAGATATTTACTAGAATCATGCATGTTGATAATGCTATTTATCACACATCCAGGGTAAATAACTTTTTTTTTGTTTTATGCCAAACTATGCAAAAAAAAGCAGCAGCTGCCAGAAATATGAAAAAACTGTAAGCAAAAAACAAAATAGGAAATAAGAGCTTAGCAGAGAAAATTATATTTGAGAAGGCAAGTCATATTCTTATACAGGCTAGGCCAAAATATGCAAATGCATTACAATTCTTTTCTTTTGTACTAGTAATGTACATAGTAATACACACATTTATATGCCTACACATCTAATCTGAAAACTAGTAGGCATATTCTTGCATGCAAAAACCATTCTTCCCACCTTTCCCCATTGTGTTAATGGCCTTCACATTTGCCCAAGGCCACCAATCAGTAAAAAGTCCACAGAAACCCATTTTAAATGGGATTCCATTACATGTTTACTATGATAATATTAGGTGAATACAAATGTTGTACTACAGATAATGAAGAAAAAACATTGTTAAGCAAGTTTTTTTTTAGGATAACATCTTGATATTGAGCTTTATCAAGTCATTATATGTATTTTTAAACTCTAGAAAAATGAAAAAGTCCTGATAGAAGCTTGTTTTCCACCTGTGTCCTTCCTTCATGGTAACATTATTTCATGATCATTCCCAAATTCAAAGACCACATCTTTAACTTGGAAATGAAGTCTAGCATATGATAATCCTCCATATCAAATTTCTCTAAATAACATGTATGCCACAATGTAAATTATCTATTAAAAACTTTGTTTTGCAAAAGGCACTGATTCTAATAATCAGCTCTGCATTACCAAAGCAAATAATGCCTATGCAACCATACCTGGCAACAGTATCATCAACCCTCCATCACCAAAGTTGTCAATCCAGATCATTAGTTTGGATCCCACCTACAACTCTTTGTTTCACTGTACCAAAAAAAGTGTGTTTTTATGCACTTACCTTTGCCAGAAAGCCCAGAGTTATCGAGGGAATCCTGAGAGGGCTGAAGACTATCATGGATGAGATTTTCCTCTAACTGACCTTGTGACTCAAACAGCACATACTTGACAATCAGAGCAACGAGTATCACCATAAACACAATGTGGTCCAGCCCTGCATCCAGCAATCTGAAGAGAGAATTAAGTCACTCTACACTCCACCTCTTCCCATGTATAAACTAGTAGTATTGTATTCACAGAAAACGCTAAGCCCACAAGGGCTATTCACTGCTACTCGTGTATATAGAGCAGAGCAACGTAAAAAAAAATTACCTCAAGAGCAATGTATGAACCAAAGAAAAAACTATACATGTGAAAGAAAATATATAAGTGAAGTTAAAGGTAAGTTAAACCAGATAAAGCATAAAAAATACAATAGGTAAAAGGCAAATGACACTATTTTTTCTTTAACCAATAATAATAGTAATAATAATAATTGGATACTACAGAATGCAATGGTAATTGAGTGACCAAAACAAAATATGCTATTTGTTATCAACACCAAACCATATACGTACAGTGGTACCTCTACTTACGAGCAGCTCCCAACTCGAACAATTATGTAAGTGTATTTTTGTAGGTGCTTTTGTAAGTGTATTTTTGGGGGTCTGAAATGGATTAATCTAATTTTCATTATTTCTTATGGGAAAAAATTCCTTCGGTATCGGCACTTAAATAGCTGTCTGGAACGAATTTTGCTCGTAACTCGAGGTACCACTGTACTGCTGATTATATGAATCCTTTTTGATTATGCAATACTGTATTAGCAACAACTATTTAAAAATTACACCTATTTTTTGTTTTAACATACTGGCCGTCTCCCACCAAGGCAGGGTGACAAAAAAAAAAAATTTACCATCATTCACACTATCACTGTCTTTCCAGAGGCATGTAGATATGACAGTTTAGATGTCACTCTAAACAGTAAATATTCAAAACTCCTTTAAAGCACAGGTATTTCCCACCTCCAGGACTGAAGTCCAGCTTCTAATTTTATCATTCCAACTTTATTTTTGTCATTACTTCCTTCACTTATCCAATAATCTATTAATTTTTCATCAAGAATTCATTTTACCAACTTTTTAAAAAATACTAATGAAATAAAAAAATAAATAGAAACTCCTTACAATATTTCATACTTCATGAGCATTTCAATTTTTTATTTGCATTTATTCCTTATGGTCACAATCTATAGTAATTACCTGTTTATAAACACAATACATTCCTTTTTCCACAATTGTTATTATTGTTATATCCACAAAAAATGCTCTGAACCTGTAAGAATCATGCAGCATTATCCACAATTTCTACTACGGTAGTGTGACCCAAAGAAGGAAACATTTACCATCATTCGTTCTCTAGCTATCTTTCCAAAGTGCACAAACATCACAATTTAAATTATCCTCAGAACTATAACTCCTTTAATGTGCATCGTGAACAGTCAACAATACACATTTCTCTTGCTCTTCTTAAAGTATTTAATATACCATTTCCTCTTAACACATTCTGCACTTTCCTTGCAAAATATTTCATTACCATTTACATTCAAGGGAATGGGGAGGGAGGAGAATCAAAGTGAAGATCATGTTAGTTGACAGTGAAGTTCATGCTTGATAGAAGAACTTATATGTTGATGGGTCACAAACTATATTGAGTAAAATGTAATCTCATGTACTTCATGCTTGATGCTGGTGAATGGCTCTTGATTCAAGGCACTGGAGCTACCCTTCCCTTGCATCAAACCTAATTACCTCCCATTCCTAAGATGATGTATTACCCCTATGGGTTTGGTGCTTCCCCCATGAATACAGTAATTCACTCTTACTTGTTAACCTGCTACCTTACCTGGATGAATATGTTTAATATATAAGAACTTTTCTGTTCTATCAACTGATTTCATCTTAAATTATGCTATAAGCTCAACCTTCTTTCCAAGAATTCTTTTTATTAATAATATCATAATGGTAGAATATAAATTATATAACCTGACACCTTAGAGAACTGGTCGTGCACACATCAACAGCCAGACACTGGTGTGTTCAACATGAAGGCTGCCTTTTATGTGGATTCCACCCCCATCTATTTTCAAATTTAAACTATTGAAAGTGTGCAGCCAAATATACATGGCAGCCACATAATACACAATAAGCACCACCACACTCACGCCCAGAGTACAATACACTCCATACAGTTCCAAAATAGATACGACATGGTTATTTCATATCAGTCAGTTGAAAGTTACAAGGTGGGACAAGAACTAAAACCCACCTCTGCAAACTCAAATAAGTAATTGTGCACACAATATCACACAGCCAATCTGACCATTTGTTATTTATGAAGAATAAACAATAATTTTCACAGTTTTAAAAAATACACAGAAAAAAATCTAAATTTTTACTAAGAAAATAAATCATATTTTAAAAAGGCTTAATAGCTTTTACTTTTTATTTCCTGCCAACATTTAACACTTCAAGACAGAAATATTGAAGGTAGATGGGACTGTTATTTTGGAGTAGCTGGTGTGTTTGTTTAATATATGCATGAAAGGGGGAAGGGAACCTAAGGATTGGCAGAAAGCATGCATAGTCCTTTGTATAAGGGAAAAAGAGGATAAAAGAATTATAGGGTGATAAGCCTTTTGAGAATACCAGATAATGTATGAATTAAGGGTAAGACAGAAAGCAGGACTGCAGAGGAACAAGGAATATAGAAAGGGTTATTTATACACACACAACCCGCACATATACAAAGAGAGGAGCTTACGACGACGTTTCGGTCTGACTTGGACCATTTACAAAGGTGGGACAAGAACTAAAACCCACCTCTGCAAACTCAAATAAGTAATTATGCACACAATATCACACAGCCAATCTGACCGAAACGTCGTCGTAAGCTCCTCTCTTTTTATATGTGCGGGTTGTGTGTGTATTGTTCCAGTCACGGTATTGTGCCTTTTTTGTTATTTAAGGGTTATTTATTCTCTGAATGTTGTAACTACCATCATTTAATGAAGAAGTAATAGAAAATTAAAGAATGTTTGTAACCATACTTAAGACCATCACACCATAAAACAAAAACTCAGCTGTCAATGTAGTCAAGCAATATCTTTGACATTAATCTCTGGGATCTGAATTTCATTCACATGAGTATCTGATACTACTAACCTGACAATAACATGTGGATCAGTAGATGAGTTGAAAGAAGCATTGTCCATCAGTGTAACAGTATTTGATGAAAGGGAGAGCGACCAACGGGTGATGCCATGTACTAGCAGAAGACCAGCAGACATTATAACCTGTTTTGACAAACCATTTAGGTTAACATCAGACAGTACACATGTGCATGCATGCATGCACACACACAGTGCAAGGCAAAAAAAATGAGTTATATACAGTGGACCCTCACTATTCGAACATTCTTCATTCCAGAATGCTGTTCAAGTGCTGTTACCAAACAAATTTATTCCCATAAGGAATGATGTAAATTAGATTAGTCCATTTCAGACCCCCAAAAATACACTTATAAAAGCACTTACAATAATAAACTTACATAATAGGGTGAGTTTTGGAGTGTTCGAATAGCGAGGGTCCACTGTACTTGGTAACGTGTGACAACACCTTTATCTATTTTTCATAACAATACAGTGGACCCTCGGTTAACGAATACCCCGGAAATCGTGCAATTATGTAAGTATAATTTTGTAAGTTCTTGTGGAAGTGTAGTTTTGGGGGTCTGAAATAGACTAACCTACATGACATTATTTCTTAAGGACGTAAATTCGTTCGGTAATGGCACTTGAGCAGGCTTCTGCAATGAATTTTTTTCGTTAACCGAGGGTCCACTGTATACTATTAACCATCTACTTATACTATACAATAACACTGCTTATGCCATAACTCTCCAAAAATTCTTCAACTGATATACAGTGCTTTTTACAATAATCCTTTTACCTCACCTTTCAATATTAAACTCGTTTTTTAATGCACTGGTCATCTCCCACCAAGGTAGGGTTATCCAAATTGGAAGAGCATTCACTATCACTCATTCTCTAGTGGTCTTTCTAGATATGCATAGGCATCACAATTCAAAGAACTAATGAATCACATCACCTGTTCTTCAAAGAACTCAAGTCCAGCTAATCATTTTCCCCAAATCCCTTCATAAATGTTACCTTGCTCACACTCCAACAGTGTGCCAAATCCTAAGAAAACACTTTACTCCATCCTCACCTAACACACTTACACGTGTCTGCTGGACACCCAAGCCTCTATCACTCGTATCTTAAATTATGTAATATACAGTCATCCCTTCTCAAAAAAAAATATATTTTGAGAACACAGTTCTTGTTTTCCAAACTAAAGACTACTTTTGAATACTATTTATATTACAGCATACATGACCTGTATTATCAACTCTATTAGTTATATTATAACACAGGCTTAAATAAAACATCAATTCTTAAAAATTATCCATTTTATCTCAGCCCTTTCAAAACCTAAATGACAAGTACAGTGGACCCCCGAGTAACGAACACCCCGGAAATCGTACAATTATGTAAGTATAATATTGTAAGTGCTTGTGGAAGTTTATTTTTGGGGGTCTGAAATAGACTAACCTACGTGACATTATTCCTTAAAGGGAGTAAATTCGTTCGGTAATGGCACTTGAGAAGGCTTCTGGAATGAAGTTTTTACGTTACTCGGGGGTCCACTTTACTTCATATGTACAACATTTTAAAAAAAAAAAAATTTACTTCAAAAAGAATAAGAGACAATACCATGACTAGAACAATACACAAATAACCCACACATAAGAGAAAGAAACTAATGACGACATTTAAGTCCGACTTGGACCATGAACTAGTCACACACGAGCATGTAACTAGTTAATGGTCCATGTCAGACCGAAACATGGTCATTAGTTTCTTTCTCCAACGTGCAGGATATTTGTGTATGAATCATTCACTTGCTCCTAGCAAAACTGCTTCCACTCAGTAATGTCCATTGTTATTTCTTTAAATGAATCCAAATGTAGTCTGATAATACTCCTTAAACAAGTGTCATACAATAAGTACAGTACCTTGACTCGCTGAACAACAGGATTTGGCTTCTCTTCCTCGACCATGGCACGAGCTAGTGTTGCCATCTGCCATGGAGGTTGTCCAGAAGAGCATCTGTTTGACAGCTGAAATATAACATTAATTTAGAGTGTGTTTCATAATTTAGCCCAACAATTAAACTTTAAAATAATATATACCGTAGTTCGCTTGCCCATAATTCTGCATCCTCACATGATAAACACTAAAACATATCTTCTATTTTAGTATCTATTAAATGTTTGTTTGAATTATAACAGTGATTTTAATATTAATTATGCAAACTGAAATTTCATATTAGTACAATATCATAAATGTAAATATCGAAGGATACAATATTTTAAGACTTCAGATTGTATTGAAAGACATGAAAGGTCTATTGAAATGTTACCATGCACCGAGATTGTCAGTGGCAGTAATATAAAAATTTATTTGAGCAACAGTTGAGAAGGTGTCTCACCTCGAGGACAAGAGAGAGACAGGCAGGGAAGAAGGTCATGAAGACAATGTAGTTAACAACAATGGACATGCAGGCAAATGCACACATCTGTTCCAGACGGCTGACACCTGTAAATAACATTAGAACATGAAGCATTTATATTTTATCATTCAATCTTTACAGCATCAGTAGCTCATCATGTCTTTTTAAAATACGTAATATAAAACTGCAAGCCAATCTATGACCCTTAGATTTCTATTTAAAAGTGATGCCTTTCAAAAGTCTCTCAAACATTCATTCTAAACTCAATTCCAAATACATCCTGAAACTAAGTATAAAGTGTGTTTTTCCACAACACTAGAATACTACTGCAAAGTTAATTCCTTTACATTTTATTTCTATGTGCTCCTCCCTATACTTGAGTAACAATATTTGCCCCTTTACATTTTAATTCTATGCACTCCTACCTATACCTAAGTAACAATATTTGCACCTACCTGAGAGTGTGCCAGCACCAATGACTAGAGCCTCAACAATAGTGTCAAGCGTGAGAGAGGGTCCCAGACGAGCCATGCCGTAAGCAATATTCGTGTGGACTTCCGTCTGACTGGAGGATGACAAGGCAAATTGAGCCAGAAGGCTAGCCCTACTAAGATCCACCAGAAGTAGGAAGAAAAACAAAGCATCTCTGAAATTAAAAAATTATTAGAGATAAAAACATCACCCATTTATTTAGCATAAACAAATAAATATAAGCAACAGATAGGGAAGGAAATTTTAAAATTTACAGACCACTGGGATCAAAAGGTCATTCAGTGCTACATGCCATTAAAGATTCCCTACTTGAATATACATGAACCTAAAACCTCTTAAAATAAAAACTTTTCACACAAACACTCATTAAAACAAAATGAAATCACAAATAGGGAGTCTTCCATTACCCACTGACACTACCATATGAGAAGTACTAGAATGAACACATTTTCCCCAATCAGGTTATTCTTTTTTTTTTTAAGATACAATCACAAGATGCCACCCAGTGGCTTCGACACTTAGAAACAATGCCACCTAGTGGTCTGCTCTGTTTTTCCAACTCTTCAGTTTTCCCTTGCCTTCAAGACAAGTATGCAGAATAAGTCTATCTTTGACAACATTCTTCTATAACTAGAGCTTTACCAAGTCGTCTTGTTTCTCTATTCTTTTTATTTATATGTACAGTGGTACCCCAACTTACGATGGTCCCCAAACACACCCTTTTATGTAAGTTTATTTTTTTAAATGTTTTTGTAAGTGTAATTTTGGGGGTCTAAAAGGACTAGTCTATTTTACATCATTTCTTATGGAGATAAATTCGTTTGGTAATGGCACTTGAACAGCATTCTGGAATGAAAAAATATCGTAAGTCGGGGTACCACTGTACTTACTTCTCTATTTTGTTTTTTTCCTGTTCCTAAAATTGTCTTTTCTCAAGTGTACACTGAGAGTGAAAGTGGTAACTTGTTCACTTATGGTTATTTATATTTATATTTAAAGTTAGTACTTTTATTTTTCTTACTGGGCCACTCTGCCTCGGTGGGAAATGGCCAATTTGTTGAAAGAAGAAGATTTAAAGTTAGTGCCCTAACTGAATAAAATCATAAATACAGTGGACCCCCAGTTTACGTACTGCTCCAAACTCGAACAATTATGTAAGTACATTTTTGTAAGTGCTTTTGTAAGTGTATTTCTGGGGGTCTAAAAGAACTAATCTAATTTACATTATTCCTTATGGGAACAAATTCATTTGGTAATGTCACTTGAACAGCATTCTGGAACGAATTATAATTACGTAAACCGGGGGTCAACTGTATGTATATCTAAACAATAGGACAGTTGGCAAGTTGCAAATACAAATAAATACAAATATTTTACTGGCATTTCGTGTATAGGGCAAGGAGGAATAACATCTTGTAGGAGTGTGGAAGAGCCAGTTATGAGTGTGGGGGAAGTTCGTGAGGCAGTGGGTAGAATGAAAGGGGGTAAGGCAGCTGGGATTGATGGGATAAAGATAGAAATGTTAAAAGCAGGTTGGGATATAGTTTTGGAGTGGTTAGTGCTATTATTTAATAAATGTATGAAAGAGGGTAAGGTACCTAAGGATTGGCAGAGAGCGTGTATTGTTCCTTTGTATAAAGGCAAAGGGGACAAAAGAGAGTGCAAAAATTATAGGGGAATAAGTCTGTTGAGTAACCCCTTCTCCTGTATACATTACTAAAGTTAAAAAGAGAAACTTTTGTTTTTCTCTTTGGGCCACCCCGCCTTGGTGGGAAGCGGCCGATTTGTTGAAAGAAGAAGAAGTCTGTTGAGTGTACCTGGTAAAGTGTATGGTAGAGTTATTATTGAAAGAATTAAGAGTAAGACAGAAAGCAGGACAGCAGATGAACAAGGTGGCTTTAGGAAAGGGTGGGGGTGTGTAGACCAAGTGTTTACAGTGAAACATATAGGTGAACAGTATTTGGATAAGGGTAAAGAGGTTTTTGTGGCATTTATGGATTTGGAAAAGGCGTATGATAGGGTGGATAGGGGGGCAATGTGGCAGATGTTGTAGGTGTATGGAATAGGAGGTAGGTTACTGAAAGCAGTGAAGAGTTTTTATGAGGATAGTGAGGCTCAAGTTAGAGTGTGTAGGAGGGAAGGGAACTATTTCCCAGTAAAAGTGGGCCTTAGACAAGGATGTGGTTGTTCAATATATTTATAGATGGGGTTGTAAGAGAAGTGAATGCGAGGGTCTTGGCAAGAGGTGTGGGGTTAAAAGATAAAGAATTAAATACAAAGTGGGAGTTGTCACAGAGGTTGGTGGATGAATTTGGTAGGGTGTGTAAAAGAAGAAAATTGAAAGTGAATATAGGAAAGAGTAAGGTGATGAGAATAACAAAAAGATTAGGTGATGAAAGATTGGATATCAGATTGGAGGGAGAGAGTATGGAGGAGGTGAATGTATTCAGATATTTGGGAGTGGACATGTCAGCAGATGGGTCTATGAAGGATGAGGTGAATCATAGAATTGATGAGGGGAAAAGGGTGAGTGGAGCATTTCGGAGTATGTGGAGACAAAGAACTTTGTCCATGGAAGTAAAGAAGGGAATGTATGAGAGTATAGTTATACCAACACTCTTATATGGGTGTGAAGCATGGGTGATGAATGTTGCAACGAGGAGAAGGCTGGAGGCAGTGGAGATGTCATGTCTGAGGTCAATGTGTGGTGTGAATATAATGCAGAGAATTCGGAGTTTGGAAATTAGGAGGAGGTGCGGGATTACCAAAACTATTATCCAGAGAGCTGAGGAGGGGTTGTTGAGGTGGTTCGGACATGTAGAGAGAATGGAACGAGACAGAATAACTTCGAGAGTGTATAAATCTGTAGTGTAGGGAAGGCGGGGTAGGGGTCGGCCTAGGAAAGGTTGGAGGGAGGGGGTAAAGGAAGTTTTGTGTGCGAGGGGCTTGGACTTCCAGCAAGCATGTGTGAGCGTATTTGATAGGAGTGAATGGAGACAAATGGTTTTTAATACTTGACGTGCTGTTGGAGTGTGAGCAAAGTAACATTTATGAAGGGATTCAGGGAAACCGGCAGGCCGGACTTGAGTCCTGGAGATGGGAAGTACAATGTTAATGTTGCAGTTTTATAACTGTAGTGTAAAGCACCCCTCTGGCAAGAGTGATGGAGTGAATGATGATGAAAGTTTTTCTTTTTCGGGCCACCCTGCCTTGGTGGGAATCGGCCGATGTGTTTATAAAAAAAAAATTTTTACTGGCATTTCCCCCTAAAATTATGCTTCTTCTTTCTTCTTTCAACAAACCGGCCATATCCCACCAAAGGGTGGCCCAAAAAGAAAAATAAAGAGTTTCTCTTTTTAACTTTAGTAATGTATACAGTGGACCCCCAAGTTTCAGTCATAATTCATTCCAGAAGGCTGTTCAAGTGCCATTACCGAATGAATTTGTTCCCTTAAGGAAAAATGTAAATTAGATTAGTCCTTTCAGACCCCCAAAAATACACATACAAAAGCACTTACAATATTAAACTTGCATAATTGTTCGATTTCCGAGGTGACCGAAACTCGGGGGTCTACTGTATATGCTTGTACATGCATGTGTAGTGTGACCTAAGTGTAAGTAGAAGTAGAAAGATATACCTGAAATCTTGCATATTTATGAGACAGAAAAAAAACACCAGCAATCCTACCATCATGTAAAAAAATTACAGGCTTTCGTTTTACACTCACTAGGCAGGATGGTAGTACCTCCCTGGGTGGCTGCTGTCTACCAACCTACTACCTAGAAAAAATTATGCACGCAAGAAAAACTGAAAATCCCATACAATTTCAAGCAGACAAACTATGATTAAAACTACTTAATACTACATGGTGTACATAAAATTAAACATCCAAGTGAAGCCGCAAGTAGCTCTTACACTAAAGTGAATGACAATCCTATTATTATTAGTATTATTACATTCATGGGAGAGCACTAAATCCATATGGGTCATACAGTGCCTTGGGGAATGGAAGGAATTCAAGCTTGATTCAAGGAACTGGAGCACTGGTCCAACTCCTTAGATCAAGAGCCCCTCACCAACATCAAGGAACTCTCTTTGAGAGGGTTGACAATCCTATGATATAAACAAAGCAAAAAGTTAATTAAGGTGATTACTGTATATTATACGGTGGCAGCCAGGTTATTAATATATAACTGATAAAAATAAGTGATACACTTACTTGAGATCAGAAACATCACTGTCCAAAAGTTTTATGACAGAACAGGTGAACACAAAGCTTGAAAACACCACAAACAGTCCAGCAATCCCTGAAAAGTACAATGATTTTGAATCCACTTTCACAAATTATTTTTATAGATCTAGTTGCTGTATATTCCTTTCAAATGACAACTATATAAAGTTACACATATGCACTTCCTCTATTTATTAGGAAGAACTAAACCCATTAGGGTCATAAAGAGCCTGGGAAAATTTGAGGTAATCAGGGTGGACCCCCGAGTTACGTTCACCTCGGAAATCGTACAGTTATGTAAGTTTATTATTGTAAGTGCTTTTGTAAGTGTATTTTTGGGGGTCTGAAATGGACTAACCTACTTGACATTATTTCTTAAGGGAGAAAATTCGTTCGGTAATGGCACTTGAGCAGCCTTCTGGAATGAATTATGATCGTAACTCAGGGGTCCATTGTACTTCGTTCCAGAATGCTGTTCGAGTGCCATTACCAAACGAATTTGTTCCCTCGGTTTTCGTACAGCTCCCAAGTCGAACAATTATGTAAGAGTATTTTTGTAAGTGCTTTTGTAAGTGTATTTTTGGGGTCTAAAAGGACTAATCTAATTTACATTATTCCTTATGGGAACAAATTCGTTTGGTAATGGTACTTGAAGAGCATCCTGGAACGAATTAATAACGTAAACCGGAGGTCCACTGTATTACATACGTATATTTTTTTTTTTTCAACAAGTCGGTCGTCTCCCACCGAGGCAGGGTGACCCAAAAAGAAAGAAAATCCCCAAAAAGAAAATACTTTCATCATCATTCAACACTTTCACCTCACTCATACATAATCACTGTCTTTGCAGAGGCACTCAGATACTACAGTTTAGAATAGTCCCTCCAAATTGTCACAATCCCAGACCCCTCCTTTAAAGTGCAGGCAGTATACTTCCCATTTCCAGGACTCAAGTCCGGCTAAATCGATAATAACAGGTTTCCCTGAATCCCTTCACTAAATATTACCCTGCTCACACTCCAACAGCTCATCAGGTCCCAAAAACCATTCGTCTCCATTCACTCCTATTTAACCCTTTCGGGGTTTTGGTCGTACTAGTACGTCTTACGCACTGGGGTTATTGACGTACTAGTACGCCTAAATTCTAGCGCAATCAAATCAAGCAGAAACAGGCTGTTAGGCCTAGATGTGATAGAATGGGTCTGTGCGGTCAGTGTGCGCAGTATAAAAAAATTCCTGCACCACACAGTGCATAATGAGGAAAAAAAACCTCTGACCGTGTTTTTTGGTTTAAAACAGCGACTTTGCAGTCTATTTTCGTATGGTATTTATTGTTGTATTCTCGTTTTCTTGTTCTTATTTGACAGAATGGAAGATATATTACAGAAATAGAGATGATTGTGATTGGTTTGACAATAACAAGTACCTTGAAATTGAGCTCAAAGTAGCGAAAATGTTCGATTTTTGACGATGTTCAAGAGTAAACAAATCACACCATGCGTCCAATACACATCAACTGGCGAGTCTAATATTCATGCACAAGTGCTCTGATATTATTTATACCATTTTTACAGTGATGCAGTTGTATACATAACAATAAATCTTCTATTTTTTTGTGAGAATAAAAATTCAAAATGGAAAGCAAAAGTAATGTAAGAGGGGCCTGGAGACGTAACTAATGAACAGAGAAGATGTTATTTTAGTGCCAGGAATGTCTGTCTTGTTTATTATGGATCCTATTTTGAAATTGGCATCGTTTGAAATTTGTGTGAAATTGGCCAAATTGCCATTTTCTGACCACTATTTTGGGTAGTTGAAATTGGTAAATAGGCGGTTTCTTGTACTCAATCGATAGAAGAAATGGAGTTCTAGCGAAATAGCTATAATTTTAGTAGACTGAAACATTGCAATGTGCCGAAAATAGGGCTCAAAGTGGGCGAAATCGCCGATGCGTAAGTGTCATGGCTACCGCTAACTTCGCGAAAGCATAATTCCGTTAGTTTTCGATCAAATTTCATAATTTTTGTGGCGTTATGATCGGAAAAAGATTTTCTATGATTCCATAAGAAAAAATAATTTTTTTTTTTTTAAAATTCGTGGACCCTGAGAACGAGTTTCAGAGACCCCCCTTGGACCCCCAAAGGGTTAACACACTCACACACGCTTGCTGGAAGTCCAAGCCCCTCGCCCACAAAACCTCCTTTACCTCTCCCTCCAACCTTTTCGAGGATGACCCCCTACCCCTCCTTCCTTTCCCTACAGATTTATACGCTCTCCAAGTCATTCTACTTTGATACATTCTCTCTAAATGACCAAACCACCTCAACAACCCCTCTTCAGGCCTCTGACAAATACTTTTAGTAACTCCACACCTCCTCCTAATTTCCACACTCCAAATTCTCTGCATAATATTTACACCACACATTGCCCTTTGACAGGACATCTCCACTGCCTCCAGCCTCCTCCTCACTGCAGCATTTACAACCCAAGCTTCACACCCATATAAGAGTGTTGGTACCACTATACTTTCATACATTCCTTTCTTTGCCTCCATAGATAATGTTTTTTGTCTACACATACCTCAACACACCACTCACCTATAAGGAGGATTCAGCTATTCAACAGTGTGATAATTTCAAGAAGGAGAGGTACTGGATATTAATAGGCCACTCCTGCACTGCCTTCGTAACATTGTTGCCCTTGGCTTGCTTTTTAACTTTTCATTAAGATAAACAAAAATCATATCACTGCAATAGAAATTCTCAGTGATTCACTGCCCTGCCTCCCCCTTCCCAAAGGTGCTTTTCTAACGATCTGTCAACCCAGTTCACTCCATCTGAAGCTTTATCACTAAGTAGTTCATCTGATTGATTACCGTATGAACCTAACCTGAAGATAAAACCTTCCCAAAGTCACCTTAAAAAAAAAAAGAACAGAAAGAAAATTTTCAAGTGATCCTAATTATATTAATACCACAGAGGTAATACTGTATTAAAATCCAGTACTGGTGGGAGCACCTACCCACAATGTACTTAGAGCCAATCCTGTGCAGGTTGCGGAACTGGTGGTAGGTGTAGAGCAGGGCAGAGCATCGCAGAACTGTCATCACCACAACATCTAGTCCCTGGTACTCCTGCCAGCGTGTTTAAAAGTCTTTAATAGCAGCACATATGCACATAAATAGAAATTAATTATATAAATTTTCAAATCATTCAGCAGCAATGAGGATACACAGAATTAAGCTGCAACTCATAACTAATTGGTAGAGAATTTGGCTCAACTGAAAGTGCCTGAATTTATTCGAGTGGGGGGTGAGATGTATGGACATGTCTCCTTATGCCTGATGCCCATATTCATTATGGAATACATTGATACGTATACCTATAAAGTTAAGCAAATTGCTGTGAGTAGCATCAGAGCAAAGAGGATCCAAGGACACCAATGGAAATAAGCCATACTACTTGGCTTGCTTGGATTATCCAGGGTTATAAACCCTCAAGGATTAGTAATCCTAAGGACATCTTTTCCAATATACCAAAACATAAAATTTAAACAAAAAATTGTCGTACATTGATTATAATTTTTTTCTAAAAACTATTATACAGTGGACCCCCGTATTACGTCATTATTTCGTTCCAGAATGCTGTTCAAGTGCCGTTACCAAACGAATTTGTTCCCATAAGGAATAATGTAAATTAGAGTAGTCCATTTAGATCCCCAAAAATACACTTACATAATTGTTCGAGTTTGGTGCAGTACGTAATCCGGGGGTCCACTGTATTAACATACAATAAAGGCATATACACATACTGTATTAAAATATAAAAGTACATATTTTTTTTTTTTACAAAAATCAATTTTACAAGCTAAGAGTTGTTATCCTACCTCATCTCATTTCAAAGCTCAGCCCTATCTAAGGTATAATACCAACCCCCAGGATGCCACCCACATCAGTTGGCTAACACCCAGGTACCTACTTACTGCTAGGTGAACAGGGACAGCAAGTGTAAGAAATCATGCCTAACATTTCCACCAGTACCGGGAAACGAACCCTGGACACTGTGTGTGAGCTGAGTGTGCTACCTTCAAAAGGAATTTATGTAAAAATAAACCACACACCTTATATAACTCACAGGCTTTTAACATAATTCATTAATATTTTGCCACTTCAAGTGGTGCTTCTGACCTTAATGATATCCCTATCAATTCTTATTCATCCATTCATTCATGGTGACAGCAGTGGTGGACCAGCTTATAAACAAAGAATTCATGGGGTTGGCAAGGGAGAGGAATCCCAGAGTGTTGTTTGCAAAGGACACTTTAACCCTCAGGTTAGACCTTGGACTACCCAGGATATCTGGTGTAGTGGTGGTTGAAGCATGGGCAGGTAGCTTCCAAAGAAGAGCCTTCTGCTTTACTATTCTGATCTCACCTATTGTTATGAAAGGAGGGATAGACAGTAATTTAGTCCTCAGTAAATAACCTCCATACAGACCATAAATGCCTCTGCTATCTATTATATCAGGTACTGTACTCTCTACTTCTCTCTCCAAAAGCAGCAAGATTTTTACCTGCCTTGAAAAAAAAGCATAAATGGTAGTTTCTATTAGGCAACTGCAGATAAAAACAAAATGAATGAATATATGTGTGTGTGTGTGTGTTAGTTAGTTACCATTTTGTCCTAGGCACATGTCAATTAGACACTAGGCCTGTTGTATATATGTGTGTGTGTATGTGTATGTAAGGAAACACTTCGAAATGTTTCTGCCCCACCGGGAATTGAACCCGGCCCCTCCGTGCGTGAAGCAAGAGCTTTACCCACTAGGCCACCGGGCCAGTGTGTGTGTGTGTGTGTGTGTGTGTGTGTGTGTGTGTGTGTGTGTGTGTGTGTGTGTGTGTGTGTGTGTGTTAGTTACCATTTTGTCCTAGGCACATGTCGATTAGACACTAGGCCTGTTGTATGTATGTATGTATGTGTGTGTGTGTGTGTGTGTGTGTAATGAAACACGTGTGTGTGTGTGTGTGTGTGTACTCATCTATTTGTGGTTGCAGGGGTAGAGTCATAGCTCCTGGCCCCACCTCTTCACTGATTGTTACTAGGTCCTCTCTCTCCCTGCTCCAGGAGCTTTATCAAACCTCGTCTTAAAACTATGTATGGTTCCTGCCTCCACTATGTCACTTTCTAGGCTATTCCACTTCCTGACAACTCTATGACTTAAGTATGTGTGTTAGTTACCATTTTGTCCTAGGCACATGTCGATTAGACACTAGGCCTGTTGTATGTATGTGTGTGTGTGTGTGTGTGTGTGTGTGTAACGAAATACTTCGAAATGTTTCGGCCCCGCCGGGAATTGAACCCGGGCCCTCCGTGCGTGAAGCAAGAGCGCTAGCCACCATGCCATCGGTGTGTGTGTACTCACCTAATTGTGGTTGAAGGGGTCGAGACTCAGCTCCTGGCCCCGAGAGTGTGTGTGTGTGTGTGTGTGTACTCACCTAATTGTACTCACCTAATTGTGGTTGCAGGGGTCGAGACTCAGCTCCTGGCCCCGCCTCTCCACTGTCCGCTACTGGGTCTCTGCTCTCCCTGCTCCATGAGCTTAATCATACCTTGTCTTAAAACTATGTATGGTTCCCGCCTCCACTATATCGTTCGCTAAACTATTCCACTTCCTAACTACTCTATTGCTGAAGAAATGCTTCCTAACATCCCTCTGACTCATCTGAGTCTTCAGCTTCCAGTTGTGTCCCCTTGTTTCTGTGTTTCCTCTCTGGAACATCCTGTCACTATGTATGTATGTATGTATGTGTGTGTACTCACCTAATTGTACTCACCTAATTGTGGTTGCAGGGGTCGAGACTCAGCTCCTGGCCCCGCCTCTTCGCTGTCTGCTACTGGGTCTCTGCTCTCCCTGCTCCATGAGCTTTATCATACCTTGTCTTAAAACTATGTATGGTTCCTGCCTCCACTATATCTTTCTCTAGACTATTCCACTTCCTGACTACTCTGTGGCTGAAGAAATGCTTCCTGACATCCCTTTGACTCATCTGAGTCTTCAGCTTCCAGTTGTGTCCCCTTGTTTCTGTGTTCCCTCTCTGAAACATCCTGTCACTATCTACCTTTTCAATTCCCCGCAGTATTTTGTATGTCGTTATCATGTCTCCTCTGACCCTTCTTTCCTCCAGTGTTGTTAGTCCTATTTCCCTCAATCTTTCTTCATAAGACAGACCCCTGAGTTGTGGAACTAACCTTGTCGCAAACCTTTGCACTTTCTCTAGTTTCTTTACGTGCTTGACCAGGTGTGGGTTCCAGACTGGTGCTGCATATTCTAGTATGGGCCTGACGTACACGGTATACAGTGTCTTGAACGATTCCTTGTTAAGGTAACGGAACGCTAATCTTAGGTTTGCCAGTCGCCCATATGCTGCCGCAGTTATCTGGTTGATGTGTGCCTCCGGAGACGTGTTTTGGCGTTATACTCCTAAAGGGGCTTTCCCTTTGCCGAGGTTTGTAGCCTTTGTCCGCCTAGCTTGTACTCTGACAGCGGTCTTTTTTGCCCTTCTCCGATCCTCATGATTTTGCATTTGGGGGGGTTAATTCAGAAGCCAGTTGCTAGGGCCAGATGTCAAGCTAGTCCCGGTCTGTTTGAAGTCCTGCTTGGTCCTCTTCCCATGTGATTTCCCCATTAATTTCCATCATCTGCGAACAGAGAACTTCTGAGTCTATCCCATCCGTCATGTCATTTACATATATCCAAGAATAACACTGGTCCCAGGTTTTTCCCCCGGGTACGCCGCTCGTCACAGGCGCCCACTGTGATCCTCATCACGCACCATGACCCGTTGTTGCCTCCCCCCGAGGTATTCCCCGATCCATTCCCGTGCCATTCCTGTTATACATGCTTGTTCTTCCAACCCTTTTCTAATCTCATGTGAGGAACTGTGTCGAAGGCCTTCCCCGCAGTCCCGGAAAATGCAATCAACCCAACCCCTTTTCTCTCTTGCCTTACCTCTGTTACTTTATCATAGAACTCTAGGAGGTTTGTTACACAGGATTTGCCTTCCAGGAATCCGTGCTGTCTGGTGTTTTTTATCCTGTTCAGCTCGAGGTGCTCCACCATTCTTTTTTCCCCCTGATTTTCTCCCGGACTTTGCAAAACTATACATGTAAGTGCACCATTATAGTTTAGGGCCCCTTTTTTGTCTCCTTTTTTTTTAAAAAAGGGGGAAAAAAAATTGGCCTTCTTCCAA